>JAEAOA010001843.1:452500-702500 GCA_016746295.1 Potamilus streckersoni
TTTATTTTTAACTGTGCCTAACTGTAAATGTTTGATGTCAAGCAATTTATATTACCAGCATAAATTTTCCTTCAAGATGGATTTTTTTTGCTGCTACTACAACAGATTCTTCCTACTCCTTTCAAGACGGAGTATTCTTTTGCCTATTGCTACACCTGATTATACACCCCAACTTACATTTAAGATGGAACATTTTTGCAGACATGAAATGCAAAGACTTTTATTCAGCAAAAGATGACAGGAATTTCTTGCCTGCCTAATTAATAACGTCCACATTGATTAAAGGTCATTGACTTACACAAAGTACAAATGAACAATTGCATACAATGTGTGACTATGGTCAAATTTTCTTCTGATAAACTAAATGATGACAGATGGTGTTGTTTTCTTTCATCTTATTAAGTACATAAATTAAGATAAATACAGGCTTTAAACTGAACATAAATCTCAAGCAGGTTTATGGCTTAAAGTTAAAATAGAAATGGTTGGATCTGACAATAAGATGCTCATAAATGAATGTTTTGTTATTGTCCTGGTCTTGTGAAAACTATATCCTATTCTGGTCATTGTCTTTGGTGCAATAACTCAGAAAAGATAATGTAATAGCAAAATGTAAAAAAGGTAGATAATATGTTGATGGAACACCCACCATAGTGCCTTACAACAAATATGAAAAAATATTACACCTCCACTGATGGATGGGCAACTGTAACACAATATATGACCCTACCAATATTGTGATAAGCATACAAGAAAATCCTGCATGGAAACACAAATGGTGTCATGAAATCACTAATGATTATTAGTTGTTAGTGAATATTCTGTATGGAACAAACATATCAGATCATAATTCCATTCAAGTAGCTTAGTCCATTCAGGACAAACTTGAATAATTTGGACATTTCATAAAGCCCATTGTGTCCAGCAAAGTGTGTCTCATATATCAACTAATCCTGCAATCAGCACTCCATCAGTAATGACTTTAGCAGTACATGTAACTGCATGTCAGCACCCTTACCTGGCTGAACTTTCAACAGCATATGTTAATATTAAACAATGACTGACAACATAATGTACACAAGGATGGGCAATATAATTTTGTATATAGATGATCACAAATGAATTTTCAATTCAAAACTATAAAAAAAATTTCTAATATATTTAAAAAATTATATACCACAAGCAGTTTGCAGAAAGTGCAATGTAATATTATTCAATGAGTTTTACAAATTGTTATGCTTGCAAGAAGTTAATATTACATTCTTCCTTGATGTTTGTAAAGTAAAGATTATATTATTGAATGAGTTTCACCTATTTCATGTCAAAGGATGCTATTTAAAATTTTATTTTCATATCATTTTACAGACTTGGCAGTACTTAATGAAACTGTTTTTATACACTGCCAATTAAGTTATATGCCACAGTTATGCAACTGATTTTCTGGTCTTGATGAATATAAATATTAAAATGTAAAATGAATCATTTAAAGTCAGGTGCCTTGCTTGGTTGGTTGGTTGATTTGATTTTCTGAGATTATAACCATAATATACATTACATTTTACCATTTTTAATAGTCTTCCATGTACCTAACTGATCTTTGTGTGCAGAAATCACTTTTCTTCCTTCATTCAGTGAGTTTGACTTTTCACCTTTTCACCCCAACATCAATAGGCTTTTTCACCACACCAAGTGTAAACAATCAACAATGCATGTCCAGGTCTGAGATGTAAAACTATTGTTATTTCAGGAAAACGTTTTAATCACAGTCACCTTACCTGAACATTGAAGTTTAAATCTTCTCTTAAATACAAGCCATCCACAAAGTTCGGTCCATACAAATTGCTTTTTCAGTTAGTGACCTTTATCCTTGACCTTTTGACCTTGAAATCACTAAATTTCTTCCTTGACCCAAGTGCAAACCATTCACAAAGTAGGGTAACAACAAATGATGGACCTCAAGTTATTGTTCCTTCTTTCAGTCCATGTGATTCTCACCTTCAATCTTGGAACACTGAAATTATCTCAGTTTTCCTTTCCCCAAGTGCACCATTCCAGTGGCCTAGAGGTTAAAGCATCTGTCTACATATCACTAGGCACTCAGCATTATGAGGTATCATGCTACATGTCTATGGAATGATGCCCCAGTGCCAGAGATCACTATAATCTGTAACACTGCAAACATCATAGCGATATGGCTAAATTGTTAAAGCTACCTTAAAAATCTTTCGCCCAAAATAAACTGTCTACATATCAAATGGCAATATTAGTTCCGTGATTACATGGATCCCCAACTAGAGACTTGATCAAAGGGCATGCTGCTACTGAAAGAAGGGAATAAAAGACTTTGTTATCTACCAAATATAGTGTGAACTAGATACAGAGACACTGAAATAAAAATCATGAAACTAATAACCACATTCAAAAATACAGCAAGTTAAAATGTGACAGAAATTATGTGAAGATGATGTACTTTAGATATGCAATGAACAGGGTCAGACTTTACAAAATAAATCGGAAAAATGAAAAAAACATTATCATCCCTCTTCATGCCTGGGACATTTCACAGAGCACAACAGTAGTTTAAGGAGAAATGAAATATTGGATAATATAAAATCAACAAAATGAAGTAAATTAAAATGTATGTCAATGTGTTCATGTAGACCCATTTACTCAAATTAATATTAACTATTGTTTTAAAATGCAATAACATAGTTTAACGAAAGTTTATTCATTTCTAATTATTCAATGCTCTGAACCCTAATTGTCATCAAGAACCCCCCCCAAAAAAAATTCTTTGATTGCAATAGACTTTTAGAATGGTAGCAGGGTACTAAACTGGATCAAGAAAAGAGCATGTTGGTATAATCATCACATTACAATGTTGTACAAACTTATTTTTTCAACTTGTGTAAGTTTCATTGTGACTAGACAGTGTGTGACATACAATCTGGTTTGTACTGGATCAAACCTTCAGGAATGACCTCTTTCATAAATGTCTACTGAGTTTTACCGTATGTTTTTCATAGCATATGAATAACAACATTTCAAAGAAATATGGATTTATCCAAATATAATAAATAATAGACAATTAAAGGTATGTGTAATCAAATTCTAATAAAAGAGACTTGTTACTTAAATAGAAAGTACTCATTGACCTGTACAACTTATACAATAGGTGCATGGTTATTAAAATTTATTTTAAAAAAAGACTTCCTTTAAGGAACTGACATTATTGTCTCGAAAAAATGTCCTTGAATTAAAATACCATTTCTTCTCTTCTGTTTAAAAAAAAGTCTTAAAACTATGATATGCTCTATTTGATATAAAATGAGTACTATTTGCATTAGGACCAACTACATTAGAAGTCTTTTAGTCAAAGCCCTACTCAATATGACCATCCATTCATAAGGAGTAGCAATAACAAGATTTTCATGACGGCCACTACAATGGCCATACCAGCTGTCATTTTCACTTGTAGTAACTAGACATTATAAAGAAGACTTAGTTTTAAAAAAAGCAATTTTAATGACTTTAGGAGGAGTGATGACAGGATTTTCAAGATGGCTGCCATGGTAAGCTATATTCAAGGATATCAGATAAGCACCATTTTCACCTAGGACCAACTAGACCTCACAAGAAGTCACTTACTGAAAACCCCCATGATGATATGACCATTGATTTAGGACCAACTAGACCTCGCAAGACATCACTTAGTGAAAACCCCTATGATGATATCACCATCCAATTAGGACCAACTAGACCTCACAAGACATCACTTTGTGAAAACCACCATGATGATATCACCATCCATTTAGGAGGAGTAGCTATAACAAGATTTTCATACTGGATGACTAAGCGGGAGTAGTCCCAATATGGGACATAACCCATTTGTAGGAGTAGTAGCCATATGGGACATAACCCATTTGTAGGAGTAGTCCCCATCTGAGACATAACCCATTCATAGGAGTAGTAGCCATATGGGACATGACCCATTTGTAGGAGTAGTCCCCATCTGAGACATAACCCATTCATAGGAGTAGTAGCCACATGGGACATAACCCATTTGTAGGAGTAATCCAAATATGGGATATAACCTATTCATAGGAGTAGTCCCAATATGGGATATAACCCATTCATAGGAGTAGTAGCTATATGGGACAGCCCATTTGTAGGAGTAGTAGCCATATGGGATATAACCCATTTGTAGTAGTAGTCCCAATATAGGACATAACCCATTTGTAGGAGTAGTCCCAATATGTGACATAACCCATTTGTAGGAGTAGTCCCAATATGGGACATAACCCATTCATAGGAGTAGTAGCCATATGGTACATAACCCATTTGTAGTAGTAGTCCCAATATGGGACATAACCTATTCGTAGGAGTAGTAGCCATATGGGTCATAACCTATTTGTAGTAGTCCCAATATGGGACATAACCTATTTGTAGGAGTAGTCCCAATATAGGACATAACCTATTTGTAGGAGTAGTCCCAATATGGGACATAACCTATTTGTAGTAGTAGTAGTCCCAATATGGGACATAACCTATTCGTAGGAGTAGTAGCCATATGGGTCATAACCCATTTGTAGTAGTCCCAATATGGGACATAACCTATTCATAGGAGTAGTCCCAATATAGGACATAACCCATTTGTAGTAGTAGTCCCAATATGGGACATAACCTATTCGTAGGAGTAGTAGCCATATGGGTCAAAACCCATTTGTAGTAGTCCCAATATGGGACATAACCTATTCGTAGGAGTAGTCCCAATATAGGACATAACCCATTTGTAGTAGTAGTCCCAATATGGGACATAACCCATTTGTAGGAGTAGTAGCCATATGGGTCATAACCCATTTGTAGTAGTAGTCCCAATATGGGACATAACCTATTCATAGGAGTAGTCCCAATATAGGACATAACCCATTTGTAGTAGTAGCCCCAATATGGGACATAACCCATTTGTAGTAGTAGTAGCCATATGGGATATAACCCATGAGTAGCATTAGTCTTAATCTAGGATATAACACAGAGGTACAAGTGGTAAAATCCTTGACCATATAACAGCATTTTGAGACATAATCCAAGGGTAGGAGTAGTTCCAATCTGGGATATAAGCGCTGTCCATTATGGTCTAAAGCGCTGTCCATTATGGATCACTGCAATCTCACCTCTGTCTGTGTAGGTTTGAGTCTAGGATTCAGCGAATGTGGATATGTGAGAAAGCTTGCCTGTAGATTCTTGTGGGTAGGTGGTTCTTTCCGGTGATTTCCAGGTTTCTTCCTCCACCATTATTACTGGCTGCCATGTATAGTCTATTGTGTGCTTAAAAATGGTGTTAAACCCAACAACAACAACAACAACAACAACAAAGGAACAAGTGGTAAAATTCTTGACCATATAACAGCATTATAATTAGAAACTCCATCAACAAAACCACAATAAAACATGACATTCATCATGTAGTCTAGCTATAAAAAAACTATAATGCCTTTGACTCAGTTTAAGATATTGACCCTCACTGTGAAAAAAAAAATTGTTGACACAAACTATTACTTATTTTGAACATGGTCTGCTACTAAATATAGTGTTTCATTACCCATACTGTATAATAAAATAAAAAAGAAAATAATAAACCTAACAAACAATGCAAATTAAATATACATATCACATGATCGTATTCTCAAATTACCCAACTCTGGATGGAGTCATTGCCTCAACAATTATTGTTTATACTCAGACAGCATATACCCTGTTGCATAATATACTGGTAGATCAGGGTCTACGCTTGATTTACTGATTACTCCTACTGCTCCTACTCCTGGGTTAGACATAGATTGGGGCCCCAGGGTCAAAGATTTTACTTTTCCCCTTGGTTATATTCCAAAATGGGACTCCTACCCCTTAGTCATGGGACTCCTACCACTTATTTATGTTTCTAATTAAAACCAAGATCCTTCTAGAACAATGACCCTTAATAATGGTCTTTTTTGTCTTAGATTATAAATCTTATTTATTGGAAAATTAGTCACTCACACTTTAAGTTCTTTGCAGAATAAATTATATTATTATTGTGTCCAGAAATTCATATGAGCTGGAATTTATTCAAATTATTTATTCACTGGAAATACCAAAAACTCTTCAAAAAAAATGTTTTTGGGAATATAGACTTGAATTTAGAGTGTAAATTATAAATAAGAATATAATCCTTGGATTTGATTATTGTGATCTTAGAAAAAGATCATTGGTTCATCAACACAGCACTGGTAACCACAGGTGAATCAACACTTTCAGCTTGGATTTAATTTGGATTTAATTTGGATTTAATTTGGATTTCCACTAAAGTTTATTCAGAACTTAAACTATGAGGAATCTAGGTGTGATTTAATTGGCATTACCTTAAGTTCCATTTTTGACATTTTCATTTTGTATTCTAGGGAAATAAATTATTTGTTGAATTTTACAAAGCTTGTTGATTCTCACTCTTTTCTATTACTTAAAGACCATAGAAGTCATAATAGAACTTATGCTCAAAATATGAAAGGAATCAGATAAGAGTTTACTGAGCTACAAAAACAATTAACAAAACCATAAACTTGCCTTAACAGTGACACAACACATCCAAAATAGATTTACCCAAATGCCTGATGCACCCATCTCAGGGGCATAAAATGCTTGCTTAGAGATTGTTGCTGAAAATTTTGTATAAATGGGGAATGGGCTTAACATCTTCACAACACTGGAGATAAACAGTAATATTAATTCCCCTTTTGAGTTCCAAAACACATACATACATACAGAATAATGCCCTTTTGGGTGCCAAGACAGATTAATTAATGCCCAATTGGATGTCAAAACAGCACAAACACTAGATTAATTACTTCATAAGCACAAAAAGTTTGTAATAAAAACAATTTTGATGAGTCTCAAATAATCTATCATCATTAGATAATTGGAAATATTTGTATCCGCATATCACATTTAACATGCAGGATCATAATCATGCAGTTCTGTCATCTGATCACACATGTAGTAAACCAGTCTATACACAAACCATATGTACTTGCTTATAAGTTGAGTCCAGATGCAAACTGTACTGGCCAATACTGGCCATGCATATTATACTTACCCATACTGGCCATGCAAACTGTACTGACCCATACTGGCCATGCATAAAACTGGCCGATCTTGGAATATGCAGATTAATGCATTCTGCAATGGCAAATCAGGTTCTACCCTGTTTGCAGTTTGCCTATACTTATAAGCAGGTATATATGGCAGTAAAATAATATTAGACAACACATCAAAACTATCTGCAAAATGTCACATCACACAATCATGTTAGAACTAGTCCCAGTTTTATTCAATTCTCAAATTTCTTCCTCAAATTGCAATTTTCAATTCTCTCACTATATAACTTGAGGTAAACATATTTGTTTCACTCATAATCAACAGATAGTGGGTTTGATACCCTTTGAGGCCAGCCTTGGTCAGCTGCTTTAGTTGTTTTTAAGTACAGGCATTAGAGTTACCTTTTCCTTGGAATAACAGAGTTAATAATATACTCCAATTGTCATTACAATCCAACCAACCAACTAAAAAAACAGCAACAATTTATGTCCTGACATAAAAATAGCTTTGTTTCCAGTTTCTTGACTGACCCTATCTTGTGCATGCCACCCCTAGAAATTTATTTTCAGCCAACTAAAAAAAGAATGAAAAATGACTTCCAGATTTTTCTCAATGTTGTGAGCGGTTCATATACAATTTCATTAATATAATAAGACAACGGCATTGATTATCACACTTGGAAGCTATTTATTCAAATATTTAGAACCACCATTAGAACATAACTAGAAAGCACAATTCAGTAATGGCTACCTTTGCATGTTGTTTGCATATCATGGCCAGCTTTAAATTATAAGTTATCTCAGAGGAACTCAAATATTTGACACAATTATACAGAGAATGCATACTGAACTATCACAACATGTTCTTGATTAATTCTGACAAGGTATTTTCTCAAAAGAATCAAACCAAGTCATGATACTGTAGCGATTTTTCCCTACAACACAAGTTACCCAAATGGTTTTCAACACTTGATCTCTGATTGGGATTTGGCAGATTGTGGAAGCATATAGGCAGCATTTGTACTCAGAGGACTGTTTAAGTTCATTGTGATGCCATTTGGACTATGCAATGCACAAGCAACATTTCAATGGCCTAAAGATATGGTTCCTGCAGGATTGCAGTGGAATATCTGCCTGGTATTTTGGATGTCATCTTAGTTACAGGAAAGAGTTCTGATGATATAGTTGCCAATTTAGATGATGTACTTAACAGACTGACAGAGGCTGGGCTTACTAAATGTTATTTATTCTCATAAATGTTATTTATTCTCTAAGCAAGTCAAATTCCTTGGTCATGTCGCTTCAGCAAATGATGTCTCAAATGACCAAAAGAAGGTTAGTGCCATAAAAGAATGGCCAATTTCTGCCAATCTCAATAATGTTCAATCATTCCTGAGTTTGTGTAGCTACTATAGGCATTATAGTTCAAATTTTGTGGACATGTCAAAGCCTTTAAAAAAAGCTGACTGACAATGGGAATATGTTTGTTTGGATGTCAATGTCAAAGCCTTTTAAGCAGCTTCGTGATACTCTAGATTGTGCACCTGTACTATCTCACCTTGATTGTGCACCTGTACTATCTCACCTTGATTTCTCAAAAGACTTTCATACTTGAATGTTGTGGCAAACTTCTGAGGGACAGAAGAAAGTGAATTGCTATCCCAGCTGCTCTCCAAGCAGAAAAGACTACCATGTAACCAGAAAAGAGCTGTTAGTTGTGCTGCTTTTGTAAAATATTCAAGCACACCCTTCATGGTCACAATTTGTTTTTTATTAGAACTGACCACAGCTCCTTGTGTCAGCTCCTTAACACTAATGATCTTGAGGGTAAAGTGGCAAGATGGATTGAAACACTAACAACCTATGAATTTAATAATGAACATCAACTAGGGAAATGGCATACTGATGCTTTGAGCTGGTACCCTTGTTCATAGTGTTGATATGAGTCAGGCTAAAACTCTCGTAAGGAGGCCATCAATGCCATTCATCAAGGTTTTTGGATAGAGAATGAAAACAGAGGCAAAGTTAATCAGACCATACAAGAATCTAAAAACCAGGATAAAAACATTGTCTTGGTCAGAAGTTGGGTGAAAAAGGGAGACAAACCCAGCTTCACACACGTATCTGGCTTGAGATACATCATTAAATCACTATGAGTAATATGGGAAAGACTTGTCATCAAAGAAAACATTCTCTGTAGAAGATTGGAAGATTTGGACACCATGGCCAGTAATCTACAGGTGAAGAAATATTCTTAACTGCTGCCATGATGGAAAATCTGGTCATTGAGTGCTTTTGGAAAATGTTAAGCAAAGTTTGGCAAAGTAGTTACTTTCCTGGTCCACAGAGGCATGTAAGACAGTTGCAAGATATTTGCACATCAAAACCGACACACTGTGTGTAATAAAGACCAGGAGTAATTTATTCGGGTTTGAGTCAATAGTTGTGCATATCATTAGACCTCTTCTTGAAACAGAGGATGGAAACACATATACTCTCATGATTTTAGATTACTTCTCGAAGTGGACAGAAGCATTTCCAATGCAGAACATGCTTGCCAAGTCATTAGCTTGAGTTTAAGTGGACAGAAGCATTTCCTATGCAGAACATGCCTGCCAAGTCATTAGCTTGAGTCAAAGTGGACAGAAGCATTTCCTATGCAGAACATGCCTGCCAAGTCATTAGCTTGAGTCAAAGTGGACAGAAGCATTTCCTATGCAGAACATGCCTACCATTGGTCATTAGCTCAACTCAAAGTGGAAGAAGTTATTGTTTGACTTGTTGAGCCATTGGTAATCCACTCAGACCAAGGACAACAACTAAAAAGCAGTCTGTTTACTAAGAATGCAAACTACTTGATATCCACAATACCAGAATTACCTCTTTTTATCAGATAGAATGGTCGAGATTCAACAGAACTCTCAAAATAATGCTTACTAGTCATGTAAATTCACACCAGGGAAAACTACAAACCCTATGTAATGATGGAATACAAATCCTATGTAATGATGGCTTACAAACCCTATGTAATGATGGCATACAAACCCTGTGAAATGATGGAATACAAACCCTATGTAATGATGGAATACAAATCCTATGTAATGATGGCATACAAACCCTATGTAATGATGGTATACAAACCCTATGTAATGATGATATACAAACCCTATGTAATGATGGCATACAAAACCTATGTAATGATGGCATACAAACCATACATAATGATGATGTTCAAACCCTATGTAATGATGGCATACAAACCCTATGTAAAGATGGTATACAAACCCTATGTAATGATGGTATACAAACCCTATGTAATGATGATATACAAACCCTATGTAAAGATGGCATACAAACCCTATGTAATGATGGCATACAAACCCTATGTAATGATGGAATACAAACCCTATGTAATGATGGCATACAAACCCTGTGAAATGATGGAATACAAACCCTATGTAATGATGGCATACAAACCCTATGTAATGATGGCATACAAACCCTATGTAATGATGGTATACAAACCCTATGTAATATTGATATACAAACCCTATGTAAAGATGGCATACAAACCCTATGTAACGATGGAATACAAACACTATGTAATGAATGCATACAAACCCTATGAAATGATGGAATACAAACCCTATGTAATGATGGAATACAAACCCTATGAAATGATGGAATACAAACACCCTATGTAATGATGGCATACAAGCCCTATGTAATGATGGCATAAAAACCTTATGTAATGATGGCATACAAGCCCTTTGTAATGATGGCATACAAAACCTATGTAATGATGGCATACAAACCCTATGTAATGATGGCATACAAACCCTATGTAAAGATGGCATACAAACCCTATGTAATGATGGAATACAAACCCTATGAAATGATGAAATACAAACACCCTATGTAATAATGGCATACAAAACCTATGTAATGATGGCATACAAACCCTATGTAATGATGGCATACAAACCCTATGTAATGATGGCATACAAACCCTATGTAATGATGATATACAAACCCTATGTAATGATGGCATACAAAACATATGTAATGATGGCATACAAACCCTATGTAATGATGGCATACAAAACCTATGTAATGATGGCATACAAACCCTATGAAATGATGGAATACAAACCCTATGTAATGATGATATACAAACCCTATGTAATGATGGCATACAAAACCTATGTAATGATGGTATACAAACCCTATGTAATGATGATATACAAACCCTATGTAATGATGGCATACAAACCCTATGTAATGTTGATATACAAACCCTATGTAATGATGGCATACAAAACCTATGTAATGATGGTATACAAACCCTATGTAATGATGATATACAAACCCTATGTAAAGATGGCATACTAACCCAATGTAATGATGGCATACAAACCCTATGTAATGATGGAATACAAACCCTATGTAATGATGGCATACAAACCCTATGTAATGATGGCATACAAACCCTATGTAATGATGATATACAAACCCTATGTAAAGATGGCATACAAACCCTATGTAATGATGGAATACAAACACTATGTAATAAATGCATACAAACCCTATGAAATGATGGAATACAAACCCTATGTAATGATGGAATACAAACCCTATGAAATGATGGAATACAAACACCCTATGTAATGATGGCATACAAACGCTATGTAATGATGGCATACAAACCCTATGTAATGATGGCATACAAACCCTATATAATGATGGCATACAAGCCCTATATAATGATGGCATACAAACCCTATGTAATGATGGCATACAAGCCCTTTGTAATGATGGCATACAAAACCTATGTAATGATGGCATACAAACCCTATGTAATGATGGCATACAAACCCTATGTAAAGATGGCATACAAACCCTATGTAATGATGGAATACAAACCCTATGAAATGATGGAATACAAACACCCTATGTAATGATGGCATACAAACGCTATGTAATGATGGCATACAAACCCTATGTAATGATGGCATACAAACCCTATGTAATGATGGCATACAAACCCTATGTAATGATGGCATACAAACCCTATGTAATGATGGCATACAAAACCTATGTAATGATGGCATACAAACCCTATGAAATGATGGAATACAAACACCCTATGTAATGATGGAATACAAACGCTATGTAATGATGGCATACAAACCCTATGTAATGATGGCATACAAACCCTATGTAATGATGACATACAAACCCTATGTAATGATGGCATACAAACCCTATGTAATGATGGCATACAAAACCTATGTAATGATGGCATACAAACCCTATGAAATGATGGAATACAAACCCTATGTAATGATGATATACAAACCCTATATAAAGATGGCATACAAACCCTATGTAATGATGGCATAAAAACCCTATGTAATGATGGCATACAAACCCTATGTAATGATGGCATACAAACCCTATGTAATGATGGCATACAAACCCTATGTAATGATGGCATACAAAACCTAAGTAATGATGGCATACAAACCTTATGAAATGATGGAATACAAACCCTATATAATAATGGCATACAAACCCTATATAATGATAGCATACAAACCCTATGTAATGATGATATACAAACCCTATGTAAAGATGGCATACAAACCCTATGTAATGATGGAATACAAACACTATGTAATGAGGGCATACAAACCCTATGTAATGATGGCATACAAACCCTATGTAATGATGGCATACAAACCCTATGTAATGAGGGCATACCATTCTTTTGAGAATGAGACAACAGGCTTTACTCCAAACATGATACTGGGACAAGAAGTTTCTACCCCTCTGGGCATCATGCATCAAATCCCAACTGGAATGAAGTGTACACCTGAGCAGAGCTTGGCATGGCAACCTGAGTAGAGCTGGGCATGGCAACCTGAGAAGAGCTGGTCATGGCAACCTGAGTAGAGCTGAGCATGGCAACCTGAGTAGAGCTGAGAATGGCAACCACTCCAGCAAAGGAAAATATCAAAGGTGTAATAATGTGGCAGCACATTTGTCATGGGAATGATTTAAAGCAGGAGATAAAGTTTACATCTTCATTCCTAAATGAAATTTTGGTTTATCTCCCAAGTTTTTGAGCCACTGGCAGGGACTATTCAAGGTTTCCTACAAAGTAAGTGAAGTCACGTACAAGGTGAACAATTAGAGAAACGTACATACATAGACTGTACATTTTAACCATATGCGACTTTGCTGTACTCATCTACCGACTGGAAAATTGAACCTGCCATACATTGCTGAGGATGCCGAGAGGTGCAAATAGACTTGCCTGGTCCATGTGGCAATACAAAGACAGACAAAATTGATGGCAATGAAACGGACTCTCAATTTGATGCACCATTCACTGCACAATCTAACCAAGAATGACATGTTCCAAGTCAGTTGGAATTTTATTTTCTCATTTAACTGCTTGAAATGTCTCTTAAATAGGGTTCTCTATCATATGTCAAATCAATGTCAATTATTGCATCATACTTAAATGTTCTGATAATTTGTTGGTTGATTTATTTCCATTATTTAAAGTTGTTTAATTGTTGCTTTTATTTCATTTTAAATGGAGGACATATTTCTTGGAGACAAGGTTTGTGTAGCAATTTTCCCCTACATTATAAGTCAGCCATTTTGATAGGCATCCCTCTATTAAGAATGGGATGGTCCAGTTAGGACCAGACTCATCAGGTAACATGATAGGTCAAGTGACATCAGTGTATTATTTCTGTAGGCCCTGTTGTTAGTGATGATGCTACTGACAATATGAATTATTGTCTGAGGAAGAAATAGTAGCACCAAGGAACCATGTTTTTTAATAATTTTACACCCTGGTGTCATTTTTCTTCTTCTCATGATTACAGAGCTGTGTAGATCCTAAAACCTCAGAAATTCTAAAATTTTCATCTGAGATAAAACTAAATTTTATTTTCTGCAGAATATGATAATTACACTTTGATTCCTGCCAACCAAGCTATCATCATCACAAACCACCAGCAAATTTCTTCTATATTCTCTTTTCATCCATAACAACCTACCAAACTGATTTCCTACAATGAATATAAATAAACCTACTGAACCAATCATTCCCAGCCAGAGTAAAATCTTCTCAAATGGTTGACCCAATAATCTTTCATGATAAGTAAGCCAATCATTTTCATTTCCAAGCAGTCACTTATCAATCAGTAAGAGGTGACATGTCTGTTGATGTACAAGAGCTTATTTCATTGGTTTGTTTGATGGTGTATGTTTTTGTTTATGCATATTCACAAAAATGAGGTAATCATATCACAAGCACCTACAAGTTAAAAAATTGCAAAATGAGGCAGAAAATCTGAGACCTATAGTGAAAACTGGGTCTTTAAAGTCATCCAATACAAATACCTGTCCTGTTCTTGATGAAGACAGAGTTTCAACATGGTCAATTTAACATCTGTCTCCAATTGTCTAAAACAAAAGATGCCAGTTATATAGATGTACCTTATACATGAGGGTTCTCAAACCTTAGGCCTGCAGATTACATGACCACCAAGCTGTATCCTATGGCCCCTGCAAAATGATTGGCATCACAAGGTGTCATGAAAGATAACAAATCTGGTGTCGACTTTGGACCATCGAAAATGCCCTCATGCAGCCCTCAGGGTAATTCAAGTTGGAGACCCCTGTTTATACATGGACAGATTAAAAACTTTACAAACCAAACTTGATCCCATTCTTTTCTAAGAATCTGGCACCAGCTTCACAACATTTCTCCAACTGCTTCCACAAATTGAGATTTTGTAATATTTTTCTTTTTGCTTTGTTAATTTTTTTAGTCATCTAGCAGGCCACAGAGATCAAAATACTGTTTTGAAATCTTGAATTCTCCATAGAGAAGTCACACCTTATCTATGAAGAAACTTGAGATTCTGAGATTCATTTTAAACAAAAAAGGTTTTCTTGTCTTACATTTACCATTTTCTTGTATTAAATTTCAAAACTGAAATGATATTTTGCATGTTTTCCACTATCTCTACCTGGGACAAAATAATAATATTTGTCTAGTACATTTATCATAACTAGATAATGTCAACACCATGTGAAAAGAAATGTTGAGAATTTGTTTCAAAACAGTGCCTGAGCATCTTGTAACAAAAGAATTCTGTATCATCATTCCTCATCAGTAAAACTCAAACTGAAAATTAATCAAAAGAACTATAAATGGTTCTAATTTAGTTGATGTATATTATATTACCTTAACTGGATCAACAGACTTGTACATAACAAACACTGTACCTATTTAACTCATGTACTGGTTCATCAATATCACTAAGTAACATTACTGAGCAATATTTTTAAAAAAATACACTCTACCTTATAAATTATTATCTTCTTTACCTTCAATACAAACCATCCACAAAATTTGGTCAAGATAAAAATACACAAGAATCATTTCTCTTTCAGTTTTTGTGACCTTGATCTTTGACCTTTTGCTGCCACAATTAATAGGTGTATTCCTTTTCATACATGCAAACATTCCACAGTTTGGTCAAAGTAGGCCAATATATCCTAAGGAAACTATTTTTCTTCCTACAATGATTGCAACCTTTGACCTTTGACCCCATAAATCCATACAGTCTATCTTTGTTACCTCAAATGCAAGCCACTACAAAGCTTTGTTAAGATATCTGGTATACAGGTTAAGTTATTGTATGGAAATTGTCTTTTCTGTCTTCAGTTAGTATCCTTGACCTTTACCCTTTGAGCCAGAAATTAATATTAATATTAATTGCACCAAATAAGCTACTTACAGGGCTTGATAAAAAATGACTTTGGAGAAGTTGAGATGCAGAAACAATGGAATGAGATGCAGAAACAAAGTCAAAAATACAGACAAAGGGATGCACAATATAAAAAGATACATTTTACAGCAGTCATATCAAAACTAATCAATAAATGACTAGACCTTCTTGGTAACCTACAAATAATTACAGCCTCAAGTTTCTTGGTGAAATAAAATTATTAACCCTTTCTAATCCTGACAGTGTAGCCTGTTAAGTAATCCCTGACCCAACTCAAATATCACAGAGCCAAAATGATTAACCACTTGCTTCTTTCCCATAATTACAGTTATTAATAATATTATATATAAATGTTATGGTAAATGAACTGAATGACTTGAACTCATAAGTCACTCTTATTCTATCTTACTGAAGACAGCATAATTGTATGTTTAGTTCCAGGTAGCATTGAGGATCAATATGTCTTTGTTACAAAATTGATTAATGATACTTGCAAAGACCAATATAACTGTTTTGAAATTCATATAATTTTGAAATTTTGGACAGGCATAAGAATCATGAATAAATGGGACCTTCCATCATAAATAATAGTAATTACCCACAAGGAATATATGAGGTCTTCCATTACATGTAGAGTGATTATAACTACTCACCATAAATATAAAACATCTTACATAATATCTAATAGTGGTCACACACCATGAATATACATGACCTTCCATGATATCTAATAGTGGTCACTCACCATGAATATACATGACCTTCCATGATATATAATGGTGGTCACTCACCATGAATATACATGACCTTCCATGATATATAATGGTGGTCACTCACCATGAATATACATCTTCCATAATATATAATGGTGATCACTCAACATAAATATAAAACATCTTCCATGATATATAATAGTGGTCACTCACCATGAATATACATGATCTTCCATAATATATAATGGTGATCATTCACCATGAATATACAACATCTTCCATAATATATAATGGTGATCACTCAACATAAATATAAAACATTTTCCATAATATATAATGATGATCACTCACCATGAATATACATGTCCTTCCATGATATATAATGGTGATCACTCACCATGAATATACAACATATTCCATAATATATAATGGTGATCACTCACCATAAATATACAACATCTTCCATAATATATAATGGTGATCACTCACCATGAATATACATAACCTTCCATGATATATAATGGTGATCACTCACCATGAATATACATGATCTTCCATGATATATAATGGTGATCACTCACCATAAATATACAACATCTTCCATAATATATAATGGTGATCACTCACCATGAATATACATGACCTTCCATGATATATAATGGTGATCACTCACTATGAATAAACATGATCTTCCATGATATATAATAGTGATCACTCACCATAAATATACAACATCTTCCATAATATATAATAGTGGTCACTCACCATGAATATACATGATCTTCCATGATATACAATGGTGATCACTCACCATGAATATACATGACCTTCCATGATATATAATGGTGATCACTCAACATGAATATACATGACCTTCCATGATATATAATGGTAATCACTCACCATGAATATACATGACCTTCCATGATATATAATAGTGGTCACTCACCAGAAATATACATGATCTTCCATGATATACAATGGTGATCACTCACCATGAATATACATGACCTTCCATGATATATAAAAGTGGTCACTCACCATGAATATACATGACCTTCCATGATATATAAAAGTGGTCACTCACCATGAATATACATGGCCTTCCATGATATATAATGGTGATCACTCACCATGAATATACATGACCTTCCATGATATATAATGGTGGTCACTCACCATGAATATACATGATCTTCCATGATATATAATGGTGATCACTCACCATAAATATACATCTTCCATAATATATAATAGTGGTCACTCACCATGAATATACATGATCTTCCATGATATACAATGGTGATCACTCACCATGAATATACATGACCTTCCATGATATATAATGGTGATCACTCACCATGAATATACATGACCTTCCATGATATATAAAAGTGGTCACTCACCATGAATATACATGACCTTCCATGATATATAAAAGTGGTCACTCACCATGAATATACATGACCTTCCATGATATATAATGGTGATCACTCACCATGAATATACATGATCTGCCATGATATATAATGGTGATCACTTACCATGAATATACATGACCTTCCATGATATACAATGGTGATCACTCACCATGAATATACATGACCTTCCATGATATATAATGGTGATCACTCACTATGAATATACATGATCTTCCATGATATATAATGGTGATCACTCACCATGAATATACAACATCTTCCATGATATACAATGGTGATCACTCACCATGAATATACATGATCTTCCATAATATACAATAGTGGTCACTCACCATGAATATACATGACCTTCCCTGATATATAATGGTCACTCACCATGAATATACATTTTCCATGATATATATAGTAGTGATTACATGCTATGAATATACATGTTAAACATTTATTGTGTGTATGTGTGTGTCTGTGCACATGTGTGTGTGTTAATGCATGTGTGTGTGGTTACTCACACTCTGTGTAATGCTGGTGGCAAATCAAAGTTAATTTTTGTTGTATATATAATCTGATAAATCACTGAACATTGCATTATTCAACGCCCAATCAGTTGGACCACCAGAAAAGTGCAAAGAAGCTATTAACTTTATCAATGGTCAGGATATTGACATCTTTTTTTCCTAACAGAAACATGACTAAAACATCAGGCAATAACCAAAATTTCTGGATATCACACCATCTGCATCAAGTCATTAACAAACCACTCTTGCAGATGCTCAGTCATCACAAAGAACTCATCATTTTTTACTATACTATTACTTTCAATTTCGAACACACAGTTTAAACTGGTCCAAACCTTAATCATAATGAACAAAGTATAGTCCATTGCTTCTGCCACTACCACCCTTCTCCAAATTAATCCAAAAACAAGCAGACTGAATCTCAGATTTTGGACAGTTTCCTAACCTCCTTGAAATGTGATAGGTGATAACTTATTTATTCTTGGAGATTTCAGTTTTCACTCTGCCTGTCCTGAAAATCAATGCCCATCAAAACACCTAGGTTCTTTTCAACCTCAGTCAGTTAACCAATCCAACCATAAACATGGTCAAATTTTTGACTGGAGTCTTCACTGACCTGATTAAAATAATATCAGATCACCTCTGTGTCATACACCATCTCATGGTTTCAGTCCCAAACCCTCTCTACTTGCTACCTTGTATGATAAATATAATCCAACTAATCCATGACATCCAAGTAAACATAATTTTGTTGTATAATTTCATAGTGTTTGTTTTTGTAATCTTGTTGTTATAGGTTTTATCTAATACTGTAAAGTGCTTAAAGCTTCTAAAAATTTAGTGCTGTACTAAGTTCACATTATTATTATTATTATTATTATTATTATTATTATTATTATTATTATTATTATTATTATTATTATTATTTCATTTATAATTTATTTCTGGGCTCATGCAAGTCACTTAAAATGTGATTTTGCACCATAAAACACTTTGCTTGTGTTAGGTTAAAGCATAGTTGGAACAGTCCTCAAAAGTATCCTCACTTGCAACAGAGGAACTTTTTATGGCTCCACACTTAAGACTAACAAGCACACACACACACATACACAAACACACACACATACATACATATGCACACACACCTAGATTTGTCAGTAATAGAACGAATACCAAGCTCGAAACCTTAGAAAAAAAATGAAATGTAAGAAATGGGGAGATAACTCTAAAAGTATTAATCTGACCTAGCTGGATCTTATAAATAAACAAATTTGTTTCATGATACTAATGCATAACAAATCATTTCCTACTGTTATATAAAACAGTTCTATAGATACAGATCTGGAAAGAATTAAGACAGAAGACTGGATAGATGGATGGACACAATTTTTAAATAAAAAAGAAGGGTAACTATGATCAGAGATAATCAGGACCTAATATCTGGTCAGGAATCAAACCGAATTTTGAGATATATCCAACTTTAGGAGATTGTAACTAAAAACAATGTGACACACAGATCTACCTGTCACATGAGAATTCAAAAACAGAAAAAGGACAATTTCACACCAAAAGATTACACTATATTTATATAGTACTATAATATTTAAACCTTAGATAATTTTCAAAAATTTAATTTAGAACAAGCAAAACTGAGAAAAATTACAAATCAAATAAGCATTAAATAAATAAAATCAAAGATGGGAAATAATGATGTATAACTTTACCTTATATATTGTAATATATGTCAAATATCTGCTCTTTATCTTTATGACAGGCAATATCAATGGGAAAATGTGACCAAATGATAGGGCTGCTATGTTAATTGGACAGGTGAAATGGGGACATCAGTCTGGTGTAAAAAAATTTTTTATCAAATCAAATAATTCATTTGTATGCATATCCTAAGGTTGTAACTTTAATATCTTCCAATTTTCATAGTGATGAGCTGCAATTTACTTTACTTTTTTTAATTTTGTTATGATGCGACAAACAATTGACACATACATACACGCGCACACACATGGAGGGGCCTTGTTAATCCACACATCTTTGTTCCAAGTGAATATGTCCAGATTCACAAAATTTTCCAGATAAATGAATCATGCACATTTTCATTCTTTATGTCTGTAACTGTCCACTTGCCAATATATATGGATGAGTAAGCAATAATATGCTGGTGTATATCTTGAATGGTAGCTTTGGGTGATTTTCTTTGTACTGGCAAATCTTTTTTTCTATGCTGGCTGATATCTCACTCTTCTACACTTGATGTTACAATAATACATTGTGTAAAAACTACAATGAATACAAACTGATATCTTACAGTCAAATATGTTATAATAAACTAATAAAGTACAGTCATTTTTATAATTTGCATTTTGCAGCTGTTATATCTGCTACAGCTGCTAAAGAGCTGATAATTGACCTCCCCATTTTATTCTTAAATGAGGCTATATACTGTCCACAACTGTATTTGTACAGCCTTCAATAAACTGTGATTGTTCCTTACAATTGGTGAACAACAAAGAGGCATAAAGGCACACTTAATTTATTAACCATGATATGTCCAAAGCTTGGATGATTGAATTCCAGTGTGCTTATTTAATTATTAACTTCCCTATAGGCAACTCTCTAAAACATTGTTTACACAATACTGGCTACAATATGGTCAAGCTACTGTACTTAGTTTTTCCACACATGATCACCTGATCAATTGATAATTTTAACATACCACAAGAACTTGACCAGAGACTGAGACATTGACACACCTCCAAATTTGCATAGTTGAATCTGTCTTATCAGAATGAATGTATTTTCATATATAATTTTTCGCCTTATCTTATTTTTGGATTATTTCCAGATTATCGAGACAAGTTTTATAATAATTGTACACTCTGGTCAACAATTTTTATTTCTGCATCTGGAATGCGGATTTCTTAATTAACAAAGTAAATTAACACTTAGAAATTCTGTTCCCATTGAATTATGTCCAGATAATGAGGTTTCCAGATGAACAGAATCTGGATTAACTAGGCTCATATCTATCTATCTATCTATCTATCTATCTATCTATCTATCTATCTATCTATCTATCTATCTATCTATCTATCTATCTATCTATCTATCTATCTATCTATAAATCTATCTGTCTGTCTGTCTGACTGTATCTATCTATCTGTCTGTCTATATCTATCTATCTGTCTGTCTGTATCTATCTATCTATCTGTCTGTCTGCCTATATCTATCTATCTATCTGTCTGTCTGTCTATATCTATCTATCTGTCTGTCTGTATCTATCTATCTGTCTGTCTGCCTATATCTATCTATCTATCTATCTATCTATAAATCTGTCTGTCTGTCTGACTGTATCTATCTATCTATCTATCTGTCTGTCTGCCTATATCTATCTATCTGTCTGTTTGTCTGTATCTATCTATCTATCTATCTATAAATCTATCTGTCTGTCTGTCTGACTGTATCTATCTATCTATCTATCTATCTATCTATCTATCTATCTATCTATCTATCTATCTATCTATCTGTCTGTCTGTCTGTCTGTCTGTCTATATCTATCTATCTGTCTATTTATCTATCTGTCTGTCTGCCTATATCTATCTATCTGTCTGTCTGTATCTATTTATCTATCTGTCTGTCTGCCTATATCTCTCTCTCTCTCTCTCTCTCTCTCTCTCTCTCTCTCTCTCTCTCTCTCTCTCTCTCTCTCTCTCTCTCTCTCTCTCTCTCTCTCTCTCTATCCTTGCCATGTTGGCAACATCCCAGTTCAAGGAAGTACATTTCTGGTTTTTAAATTTATCAGGAACTTTTCCTTCATTCAGTACTTTTGGAGGCCTTTATAAGATTAGTTGGATTCAATTAGTGTGGATTCACTTAGTTTGGATTCACTTAGCATGGATTCACTTAGTTTGGATTCACTTAGTGTGGATTCACTTAGTGTTGATTCACTTAGCATGGATTCACTTAGTTTGGATTCAGTTAGTGTGGATTCACTTAGTTTGGATTCACTTAGTGTGGATTCACTTAGTTTGGATTCACTTAGTGTGGATTCACTTAGTGTGGATTCACTTAGTGTGGATTCACTACCTAATATAGGTCCCTCTCACATTTTCATGTATAACTTTTAGAATTAAATTAAGTTTTAATTAAAAACTTGTTGTTTTGCTTTGTTTTCTTGTACTTAGTTTGTGACCAAATATTTGGCACACTGTATACATTGTCCTCTCTATGAGATGTTATCACTTTTATATTATAAGAGTCTGAGCAGGGTGTGTTACTGTGGCATATTGTAAAGATCAATATACCTGGTAAATATGGCACAACAGAAACTCTCCCATTATACAAAACAATCTTTTATGACTGAGTAAAAAGTAGAACCTGTCTTGAAAGACCATAATTTCTGCTGAAAATAATTGTAATCTCTTGAGACAGGTGACATCTTACAACAAGTCATAATACTACAGAAACAATATCTGGACTAAGACCAATATCTCCATGCAAATAATCACTCTTTGTCCTTCAAAATAGATCTAACTGTACTGGATAGTACATAAGACAGACATTTTTTGTGAGCACTTTAAGATTAAATGTTTTTTGTTTATTTGGAAGGATTTATCTTTCAGATTTATTTGCAATTCTAAACCTTAAATATTTGCAAGTTAACATATAATCAGCAAAATGCATAATATACATGCATAAATGGACACACACACACACACACACACACACACACACACACACACACACACACGACCACCGTTCTGATTAAAATCAGATCTCCACTATAATACATGACGATCTAAGAGCAACCACTGAAGGGTCATGTTCTGGTAACCTATGTTATCACCATAACAACTAATTGTATCAACCAATCAGATGAAGTCTTATATCCTCATATTTGGAGACTGAGCAGTGTGGACGAAGAACATGAATGTGTACCAAACTATGTGATTCACTTTCAGAAGTTTGATAGCTGCATTTCTGTTGGATAATTCAAAAGTCACCAGAACATGTCCCTTAAGCAGTTCTCATCAGATCTTCATCTAGGACAGTGGAGATCTGATTTTACATACATACATACATGCATGCATGCATGCATGCATGCATGCATGCATGCATGCATACATACATACATACATACATACATACATACATACATACATACATACATACATACATACATACATACATACATACATACATACATACATACATACATACATACATACATACATACATATTGATGTACTATAAAACACCTCATTATAACAGTCATTATGTAATATGAACATGGCTATAAAATATTTCATTTATTGTAATACAAGTATGGTTATAAATCACCTCAATCTAACAGTTCTCAAATTAAAAAAGTTACAAAAGCACCTCGCTATAGCAAAACTCCTTGATGGAATATGAGTATTTGGTCATTTAAATAAAGTCCTTGATGTAACACAATTATGGCTACAAAGCACCTCACTTATAACACAGTCCTTTATTGGTGTAACATGATTATGGATGCAAAATACCTCATTTCAGCACAGCCCCTGAAGTAACATGAATCAGCTATGATGCTATAAAATACCTTAATATAAGACCCTGATATAACATGCTTATGGCCATAAAGCACCTTGATAGGATTGTTGTTGTTGTTGTTCTGGGGCTTAACACCAGGAAAAATGAACGACCCACGAGAAGCTACTGGCAAGCTTTCTCACATATCCAAATTCACCAAATCTTAGATTATAACCCATGAAGGGAGAGGTGAGATGGTAGTGATCCATAACGGAGAGTGCTTTAGACCACTCTGCCACTCAGGGCCCCCACCTCCATAGAAATAAAGTCCTTGATATAACATAGTTATTGCTATAAAACACCTCAGTATAACACAATCACTGATATAACATGGGCATGAATATAAAACACAATTAGAATAACACAGTCCCTGATACAACATGTTCATGGATATAAAGCACCTCATTATAACACTGTCCATATTATAACACAAATATGGCTATACAAAAGTCTCAGAATAACAGTGAGATGTAACATGGGTATTGCTATAAAAAAAAATCTCGGCATAATCTCATTATACCATAGTCTATATTATAATACAAATATGGCAATAAAAAAATCTTAGTATAACAGTCTGAAATGTATCATGGGAATGGCTATACAAAATCTTAGTATAACAGTCTGAGATGTATCATGGGTATGGCTATACAAAATCTTAGTATAACAGTCTGAAATGTATCATGGGTATGGCTACACAAAATCTCAATAATAGTGTGTGATGTAACATGGGTATGGCTATAAAAAATCTCAGAATAACAGTCTGAGATGTATCATGGGTATGGCTATACAAAATCTCAATAATAGTGTGTGATGTAACATGGGTATGGCTATAAAAAATCTCAGAATAACAGTCTGAGATGTATCATGGGTATGGCTATACAAAATCTCAGAGTAACAGTCTGAAATGTATCATGGGTATGGCTATACAAAATCTTAGAGTAACAGTCTGAAATGTATCATGGGTATGGCTACACAAAATCTCAGAGTAACAGTCTTAAATGTATCATGGGTATGGCTATACAAAATCTCAGAGTAACAGTCTGAGAAGTATCATGGGTATGGCTATACAAAATCTCAATAATAGTGTGAGATGTAACATGAGTATGGCTATAAAAAATCTCAGAATAAGAGTCTGAGATGTATCATGGGTATGGCTATACAAAATCTCAGAGTGAAATGTATCATGGGAATGGCTATACAAAATCTCAGAGTAACAGTCTGAAATGTATCATGGGAATGGCTACACAAAATCTCAGAACAGTCTGAAATGTATCATGGGTATGGCTATACAAAATCTTAGAGTAACAGTCTGAAATGTATCATGGGTATGGCTATACAAAATCTCAGAGTAACAGTCTGAAATGTATCATGGGTATGGCTACACAAAATCTCAGAGTAACAGTCTTAAATGTATCATGGGTATGGCTATACAAAATCTCAGAGTAACAGTCTGAGAAGTATCATGGGTATGGCTATACAAATTCTCAATAATAGTATGAGATGTAACATGGGTATGGCTATAAAAAATCTCAGAATAAGAGTCTGAGATGTATCATGGGTATGGCTATACAAAATCTCAGAGTGAAATATATCATGAGAATGGCTATACAAAATCTCAGAGTAACAGTCTGAAATGTATCATGGGAATGGCTACACAAAATCTCAGAACAGTCTGAAATGTATCATGGGTATGGCTATACAAAATCTCAGAGTAACAGTCTGAAATGTATCATGGGTATGGCTATAAAAAATCTCAATAATAGTGTGAGATGTAACATGGGTATGGCTATAAAAAATCTCAGTATAACAGTCTGAGATGTATCATGGGTATGGCTATAAAACACCTTAATATAACTCAGTCCCTGTTAAGGCCACTGATCCCATTATTCTGGCTGAACTATACTTTCCCATATAAAGTACCCCATTATAAAGCTATCTTATCTATATAAGTGTATAATTTTTGATCAGCATTATACTTAAGGATCCAACTGGAATCAGTGTTGACCTAAATCTGCTGCCACACTATATACTGGCAGATCATGATCTTTATTTTGTGTTTCTTACAACAAATATTATGGTAACTCCACTGAGCACAGCTTGATCTGCTAGAATGATGGAGTTTAGTTTATATGGCAAATTCACTTTACAGGGATTATAAAAGAGGCTGAAAAAATAATTGATCCCTGGGACACTGACTTTTGAATCAAACTAATACTATTTAGAACCTACATTGTATTTCTCTGAATTCAAACCAAGCAAGAAAGACAGTGCATTTAATTATGTGCAGAGCTTTGGTAAAATGGTTCTGGTTTGGTTTAATGTTTAACAGCAAATGGAAATAAAATGTGTAAGGACACCTCACAGCAACTGATCTGATGGAAAGAATTGAAGTTTTATAACTTCCATCACATCTGGCATGCTAAACACGGAGCCATCCAGTTCATGGTCAGCCACCCCAGTTCATGGTTACGATGTTAAATATAGTTAATTTCCTGTTTGATGCATCTGATTCATTTCTCACTTCTCTCTTCATCTGCTTTATTCAGTATACTTGTAACAATTCAATGAAGACTGTATCATCCAGACATTATTCATTAAACCTGTTATAATTCAATGACTCTATCCTACAGGCACTATTCAGTATTTCTGTCACAATTCAATAAAGACTAACTAATAGGCAATGGAGGCAGGATAAAATGGCTGGATTGAAAAGCAAAATATTATTCTCAGGCCTCAGCTTAAAGATTTTTATTCCCTGTATGTATATCTTGCTAATTGTTCCATGTTGAACAAGCCACAGCTGACCACAATGATTTTTTCATAAATCTGTACTTATATGTTCAGTTCAGGAATACAATCTTTGTATCAAAGAAGTTTACAGTCCGAGCACAAAAACTGAGATTTTCAAGAAGTATTCTGTATAATATCTCTCCAGTTTGTAATACATTTTATATCTTCCAAAGTGCCCCCAAAAAATGGCTTGATTCAGTTTGACATGCAGAAAAGACTGGTTTCATCTGGTCTGTGATGATTCTACATACCCACACCTGTACTGGACATTGCTTTATTTTAGGCATATTCTACACTCCCAACCCTGCACAGGACCTACTTTGGTTTAATTTCAGTCAATTCAACATCCCCAAGCCAAGCCTCAGTTTGATTTGGTTTGGTGTGTGCCTATGCCTCAACCCAGCACTGAAGATAGATTGGCTTGGTTTAGTTTGGACCTATTAAACATCCCCCAAGCCACCTGCACAAGAACTAGATTGGGTTAGTTTGGTTAGGACCTATTCTACATACTAAGTGTGCAAGGTAGATTGATTTGGTCTGACTTGAGTCTTTCTAAATCCCTAGACCTGCAGAACAATATACAGGAATGTTTCAGTCTTTTCTATATCACTAAGTCCACAGAGGACATTGGATTGCTTTGTGCCTATTCTATATTGCCACACCCCACAAAGGAATCTGGATTGGTTTTTGTACATTCTACATCCACAAGCCTACATAGTAGATTGGTTTGAATTGTACCTATTCTACATCCACCAGCCTACATATTAGATTGGTTTGGATTATACCTATTCTACATCCACAAGCTTACATAGTAGATTGGTTTGGATTGTACCTATTCTACATCCACAAGCTTACATAGTAGATTGGTTTGGATTGTATCTATTCTACATCCACAAGCCTACACAGTAGATTGGTTTGGATTGTACCTATTCTACATCCACAAGCCTACATAGTAGATTGGTTTGGATTGTACCTATTCTACATCCACAAGCCTACATAGTAGATTGGTAAGGATTGTACCTATTCTACATCCACAAACCTACATAGTAGATTGGTTTGGATTGTACCTATTCTACATTCACAAGCCTACATATAGACTGTTTGGATTGTATCTATTCTACATCCACAAGCCTACATAGTAGATTGGTTTGAATTGTACCTATCCTAAATCCACAAGGTTACATAGTAGATTGGTTTGGATTGTACCTATTCTACATCCACAAGCCTACATAGTAGACTGTTTGGATTGTATCTATTCTACATCCACAAACCTACACAGTAGATTGGTTTGGACTGTACCTATTCTACATCCACAAGCCTATACAGTAGATTGGTGTGGATTGTACCTATTCTACATCCAAAAGCCTACATAGTAGATTGGTTTGAATTGTACCTATTCTACATCCACAAGCCTACATAGTAGATTGGATTGAATTGTACCTATCCTAAATCCACAAGCCTACATAGTAGATTGGTTTGGATTGTACCTATTCTACATCCACAAGCCTACATAGTAGATTGGATTGAATTGTACCTATCCTAAATCCACAAGCCTACATAGTAGATTGGTTTGGATTGTACCTATTCTACATCCACAAGCCTACATAGTAGATTGGTTTGAATTGTACCTATCCTAAATCCATAAGCCTACATAGTAGATTGGTTTGGATTGTACCTATTCTACATCCACAAGCCTACATAGTAGATTGGTTTGAATTGTACCTATTCTACATCCACAAGCCTACATAGTAGATTGGATTGAATTGTACCTATCCTAAATCCACAAGCCTACATAGTAGATTGGTTTGGATTGTACCTATTCTACATCCACAAGCCTACACAGTAGATTGGTAAGGATTGTACCTATTCTACATCCAAAAGCCTACATAGTAGATTGGTTTGAATTGTACCTATTCTACATCCACAAGCCTACATAGTAGATTGGATTGAATTGTACCTATCCTAAATCCACAAGCCTACATAGTAGATTGGTTTGGATTGTACCTATTCTACATCCACAAGCCAACATAGTAGATTGGATTGAATTGTACCTATCCTAAATCCACAAGCCTACATAGTAGATTGGTTTGGATTGTACCTATTCTACATCCACAAGCCTACATAGTAGATTGGTTTGAATTGTACCTATCCTAAATCCATAAGCCTACATAGTAGATTGGTTTGGATTGTACCTATTCTACATCCACAAGCCTACATAGTAGACTGTTTGGATTGTATCTATTCTACATCCACAAGCCTACATAGTAGATTGGTTTGAATTGTACCTATCCTAAATCCACAAGCCTACACAGTAGATTGGTTTGGATTGTACCTATTCTACATCCACAAGCCTACACAGTAGATTGGTTTCGATTGTACCTATTCTACATCCACAAGCCGACATAGTAGATTGGTTTGGACTGTACCTATTCTACATCTACAAGCCTACATAGTAGACTGTTTGGATTGTATCTATTCTACAATCACAAGCCTACATAGTAGATTGGTAAGGATTGTACCTATTCTACATCCACAAGCCTACATAGTAGATTGGTAAGGATTGTACCTATTCTACATCCACAAGTCTACATAGTAGATTGGTTTGGATTGTACCTATTCTACATCCACAAGCCTACATAGTAGATTGGTTTGGATTGTATCTATTCAATATCCACAAGCCTACACAGTAGATTGGTTTGGATTGTACCTATTCTACATCCATGAGCCTACATAGTAGATTGGTTTGGATTGTACCTATCCTAAATCCACAAGCCTACATAGTAGATTGGTTTGGATTGTACCTATTCTACATCCACGAGCCTACATAGTAGATTGGTTTGGATTGTACCTATTCTACATCCACAAGCCTACATAGTAGATTGGTTTGGATTGTACCTATTCTACATCCACAAGCCTACATAGTAGACTGTTTGGATTGTATCTATTCTACATCCACAAGCCTACATAGTAGATTGGTTTGAAATGTACCTATCCTAAATCCACTAGCCTACACAGTAGATTGGTTTGGATTGTACCTATTCTACATCCATGAGCCTACATAGTAGATTGGTTTGGATTGTATTTATCCTAAATCCACAAGCCTACATAGTAGATTGGTTTGGATTGTGCCTATTCTACATCCACAAGCCTATATAGTAGATTGGTTTGGACTGTACCTATTCTACATCTACAAGCCTACATAGTAGACTGTTTGGATTGTATCTATTCTACATCCACAAGCCTACATAGTAGATTGGTTTGAATTGTACCTATCCTAAATCCACAAGCCTACATAGTAGATTGGTTTGGATTGTACCTATTCTACATCTACAAGCCTACATAGTAGACTGTTTGGATTGTATCTATTCTACATTCACAAGCCTACGTAGTAGATTGGTAAGGATTGTACCTATTCTACATCCACAAGCCTACACAGTAGATTGGTTTGAATTGTACCTTTTCTACATCCACAAGCCTACACAGTAGATTGGTTTGGATTGAACCTATTCTACATCCACAAGCCTACATAGTAGATTGGTTTGGATTGTATCTATTCTATATCCACAAGCCTACACAGTAGATTGGTTTGGATTGTACCTATTCTACATCCATGAGCCTACATAGTAGACTGTTTGGATTGTATCTATTCTACATCCACAAGCCTACATAGTAGATTGGTTTGAAATGTACCTATCCTAAATCCACAAGCCTACATAGTAGATTGGTTTGGATTGTACCTATTCTACATCCAAAAGCCTACATAGTAGATTGGTTCGGACTGTACCTATTCTACATCTACAAGCCTACATAGTAGACTGTTTGGATTGTATCTATTCTACATCCACAAGCCTACATAGTAGATTGGTTTGAATTGTACCTATCCTAAATCCACAAGCCTACATAGTAGATTGGTTTGGATTGTACCTATTCTACATCCACAAGCCTACACAGTAGATTGGTTTGGATTGTACCTATTCTACATCCACAAGCCTACATAGTAGATTGGTTTGGATTGTACCTATTCTACATCCACAAGCCTACATAGTAGACTGTTTGGATTGTATCTATTCTACATCCACAAGCCTACATAGTAGATTGGTTTGAATTGTACCTATCCTAAATCCACAAGCCTACATAGTAGATTGGTTTGGATTGTACCTATTCTACATCCACAAGCCTACACAGTAGATTGGTTTGGATTGTACCTTTTCTACATTTACAAGCCTACACAGTAGATTGGTTTGGATTGAACCTATTCTACATCCACAAGCCTACATAGTAGATTGGTTTGAATTGGAACTATTCTGCATCCGCAAGATCATACATGATAGCAGTTTAGTTCAGTCCCAATTTACACTTCCAAAACTGCAGAGTACCGTATTTTCTGCCCTATAAGTCGCTCCTGCATATAAGTCACGGGAGAAGGAAATCCAGAAAATTTTGGAAAATTCAACAGATAAGTCGCTCATGCATATATCGCTCCTGCGTATAAATTGTTCCTCTGCACTTACTGTAATCACGTCTTTGATACCGCCGGCCATTGCATGCGACTTATTAATTTCCAACTTCGTGTAAGAAATATTATACAATTGTTTAAGAGTTATATAAAAGTCAGTATTACAACAGAAATAGAAAATAAAAGCAAATAAGATTTATAAGTAATATTTATTAATTAAATAATAGCGCCACTGTTATTTCTTTACGTTGTCACTAATCTGCCTAAAAAAAACATCCATATCTTTGTCTTACGTATCACTGTTGAATTTCTGATAAATGTATTCAGGAATTTCACCACTGGAGTCATTTCTCTGTAGTCTTCTTCACCAATTTTCTGAATGATTTTGGCTTTTTCAAAACCCACCACAATTATTCGAACAGTGACAGCCTTCCAAGCAGTAGCTACCCATTCTGTTACTTCTGTTTTGTTTATAACAAGCCATTATGAAACCAACCAAAAAAATTATTGTGTGTTTTTATAAACTACTATTGAAGTAAATTATGAAGTGCTACCATAATTCAATGTTTAAAATAACAAAATAATCCCAGTTTTGCATGCTGTATTTATTTCAGTACATCAAAAGAACATGACACAATAGCTGGTCTTCAAGTTCAAAGGACTTTGACTAGCAGCTTGGGTGGGAAAATGTGCTGAAATTTACAACAACTGAATTTAGAGAGAGAAAAATTCCAAGATGTACATGAGGAATAATAAAGGAAATACAATGGCAATCGTTATTTCAATATTTTTTTATTTATTAATAACAACAAATTTTAACACATATATAACTAAATATAATTTGATTATTTAATTTGATAATCTTATAGTCTAATACATGTACCATATGTAAGTTTCCAGCAATTGGCTTGCCGGTATACCGGCAGATGCATTTCGCTAAAGTACAGCAACACTGCACATCAGTCACAGTCGTTAAAAAAATTTATAAGTCGCTCCTGCATATAAGTCGCACACATCATTTTTAAGAAAAAAAAACCGAAAAAGTAACGACTTATACCCCGGAAAATACAGTATACTGCTTTGGTTCAGGCCCAATTTACAATTCCAAAACTGCACTGAGTGTACTGGTTTGGTTCAGGCCCAATTTACGCTTCCAAAACTGAACTGAGTATACTGGTTTCGTTCAGGTCTATTCAACATCCACAAGACCATAAAGGAGACGGGTTTGATTCATGCCTATTCTACATCCAATAAGTCCACAGTGGACACTGGTTTGGTTTGTGCCCCTTCTAAATCCCCAAAGTCCACAGATGAGATTGGATTCACTTGAGCCTATTCTACTCTATCTCAGCCCCTACAGACAATTGGCTTTATTTGTGCCCATTCCAAGGCCTACAAATAATACTAGTTTGTTGTCTGCCCATTCAACATCCCCAAACCAACACAGGATATCAGTTTGGTTTGTGCCTATGCTATGTCATCTAAGTCCACACAGAATTTTAGTTTTGTTTAGGCCTATCCTACAGCTCCCATTCCACACAGGACATTGGTTTGGTTTGTACTATTCTACAACCCCCAAACCAACACAGGACCTTGGTTTGGTTTGTACAAATCTACATTCACCAAGCCATAACTGGTACTAATCTACATACCACAAGCCAACATAGGACATTCATTATTACCTATTCTACATACCCCCAGAACATACTGGACATTGGCTTGGTATGTATATTATTCTACATATTCCAAGAACATACTGGACATTGGTTTGGTATGTATATTATTCTACATACCCCAGAACATAGTGGACATTGGTTTGGTATCTATATTATTCTACATACCCCAGAACATAGTGGACATTGGTTTGGTATGTATATTATTCTACATTCCCTAAGCCCACCCAGGACATATAAAAGTGATTTCATATGGATCAATAAGTGTTTCACCCATGAGATGAAATATATCCATTATTCACTCAGGGCAAACAAAACATCTTGTTATTATATGTTCCAATGTATTTTTTAGCAATATGAATAACATAATTGCCATTTCAAAAAGATGTATATATCCAACCAATAACAACTTGCCAGGCAAGCATCAAAGGAAAGGGCAGTCCAGGAAGCTCTGCCTGCTAGCACACAAACCCCACCCCACCACACACACATAAACACCCTAGCTGGAAACATCAAACAGGTGTTAGGAATATATGCTAGCAATAACCTCAGCAAGCCTATGCTGAGAAAAGATTTCCTACCATGACCCTGGCATAAAGGTGTTTGGTATGGTATCAAAGGCAAGGGTCAGTCCACAACACATTCCCCACTGCTGTCCATAACACCCACCCTCAGGACAAGCTTAAAAGCAAGGGAGAGTCCAGGCGACTCTGCCTGCTGATCCACAAAATCCAACTACCAGTCTTCAGTTTGGCCCACAAAGACCAAAACACTTACATGATCCTTTCAGATGGGTCTAAATTCTACAACCATCCATACCTAAGTGGTGATAAAGTTGTACCTGATTGGAAATAATTTAGATCCTTATAAGTATGCTAAGTAGGCAAAATTCCAATATGACAAAATCTTCCAAATTCACAACTCTCCAACACTTGTTAATTGCACAGGTAGCTTAAACAACCTTGGTATAGGGAAATCCATAGGAACAACTGGAAATAATTTGATCGTAGCCTGTCTGGCAGAGATAAAGCAGAGTGGGCTTGCTCTTTGGTGGTGGGTGGGGCAGGCTGCTGTTACCACGGTGGGAGAAGGGTTGTGGGTCTGTCATTTGGGGGCGGTGTGGTACGTCTGATTAACAGTTTATTATTCCTGAAAGGCCCAGCTTTAAGGGACTGCCAGGGGTCACAACCAGTCACACAAGCCACTTGAGGCAATCCTAATCAGTCAGTCAAAGAGTAGATATCTTACTAGTATCCATGAGATAATGTCAGAGCTTTGCCATTCATGTTCTGCTGTGTTTTGCATTCATTTGCACAGAAAATATTGGTAACATAATTCTTCTTCCCAATTCAAGGTAAAACAGCACATTAAAAAAAAGCACCCTACTCAGTGTTAGATTTGGACCGGGATCAACCATATTTACCATTAGACCACATAAGCATCATTCCTAAGTTTAAAATTTTTTCAGTCATACTAAAATAATAATAATAATAATAATAATTTGGAAAATTATAATAATAATAATAACATTATGTAAAGAAGCTCATTTAGTCAACTGAGCAATCTTCTTTAAGGCCTTCTACAATGACATTTGTACAAATATATATATATCATGAAAAAAATTTACAAAATGCGGTGTCTTTAGACAAAAAAATGCTATTAAAAACTGGACAAATTATTTACTGCTACAATAAAATATGTACAAGGCTTCAAGAATGAATACATAAAGAGACTAAGTATCAAACATGTAAAATGTTATACATGAGTACATGATATAAGAATGTTCTAATGAGTAGCAGTATTGAATTAAACAAAATCATACAAATGATTGTTTCTGTAGATGTTGACTAAGAAGCTTTTGGAAAGTTTAGCATGATCAATGTCTTTAGATGGCAGTGCAAAATATTTATATTTCACTCCAGTGAAATATTAGGATTATATCTCTCGGAAAATCTACAAATTCATGGTTTAGCATAAATATGAAAAGAAATAAAATGTTTAAAACTGGTATTTTATTACAGTATCATGCTCCAGGACTCCTATCAGCTAGCATACAGTATGAATAATGCCTTGTATTTTAGCAACACAATATAATCTAATTATACTGATGTAAACCTGTCACTTATTAAGCATGGCAAGCTGATTCAATTACTACAAATCATAAGAAACAAACCTGTCACTTATTATACTGGCAAGCTGATTGGAATTACCAAAAATCATAAGAAACAAACCTGTCACTTATTAAGCATGGCAAGCTGATTCAATTACTACAAATCATAAGATACAAACCTGTCACTTATTAAGCATGGCAACTTGATCAGAATGACTATGAAAAAACATACAATATAAACCTGTCAAATAAATTAAAATTGATCAAAGCATAATAACTTAATACAATGCATGCAACTTTAAACAGTACCCTTATTTAAATTTCAATCATGCCACATTATTCCCTAACTTTAATTACACATTATATAACCTATTTGTGTTGCAGTGCTGTAAAGCCAAACTAAAACCAATTATTTATAATAACCATTCCATAGGTATTCTTTACAAGAAAGTTCACAATTCTTTCTATTATTGGCAGTCTCTACCTATTTCAATTTAAATGACGCTTTAATTAAATACAATGGCCATTTTTGGAGTAGAAGATGAAATGGAAGTTTATAATATAATTCTTTCTTATACTGGCAGTCTTTATTGAATTCAGCTTAAATGATGCTTTAATTAAATGCAATGACCATTTTGTGAGTAGAAGACATGTGTCCTACATGGCAATTGAAAGACGATAGTCATCCTCTGAAATTATGACACCATATTCAAAACTCTGAAAGCAAAACTTTTAAGACTGATTTAACCATAGCAACAGTACTCATTCACTCTAAGGTACCTCAGTATTAGACAGTTAATCATATAAGGTGAATACTGTCATCAATCCGAATACATAACTTAATGGTGGCTGAAATTGTGTTATTCCCTCAGTATAAGAATGATATTGTCATTGATCCTATAACATGACTCAATGGTGAAATTGTGTTACCACCTCAGTATAATATTGATATTGTCATTGATCCTATAACATGACTCAATGGTGAAATTGTGTTACCACCTCAGTATAATATTGATATTGTCATTGATCCTATAACATGACTCAATGGTGAAATTGTGTTACCACCTCAGTATAATATTGATATTGTCATTGATCCTATAACATGACTCAATGGTGAAATTGTGTTACCACCTCAGTATAATATTGATATTGTCATTGATCCTATAACATGACTCAATGGTGAAATTGTGTTACCACCTCAGTATAATATGAATATGATCATGGGTATAATTACATTTTAATGGTAACATTGTATGTTATTAAACTCAGTATTATAACATAGATGTTGTTTGTTGTTGTTGTTGTAGGTTTAACACCAAGATTAGCTATATATGGCGGCCAGTATAAATGGTGGAGGAAGAACATGTGAAAACCCCTGAAAGAACCACCTACCCATGTGAAGCTACTGCCAAGCTTTCTCACATACCCACATTGGCTGAATTCGAGACTCTATCCCAAGCAAACAGAGGTAAGATGGCAATGATCCATAATGGTGAGCGATTTAGACCACTCAGCCACTCTGGGCCACTATAACATACATATAGTCATAAATCCAATTACATGATTTAATGGTGTTATCTTGTGTTTTACCTCAGTAAAATATTGATATAGTCATGGATCACCATTATACAATTGAATGGTGTTTTTATGTCTTATTACCTCAGTATAATGCTAACATGGTCATGGATCTCATTATAGGATTTAAAGCTGTAATTATGTCTTATTACCTCAGTATAATGCTGATATGGTCATTGATCCTATTATAGGATTTAATGTTGTTGTGTCTTCTTACCTCAGTATATTGCTAATATGGTCATGGATCCCATTATAAGATTTAATGGTTTTATTATGTCTTATTACTTCAGTATAATGCTGACATGGTCATGGATCCCATTATAGGATTTAATAGTGTTATTATGTCTAATTACCTCAATATAATGCTGACATAGTCATAGATCACATTATAGGATTTAATGGTGTTTTTATGTCTTATTACCTCAGTATAATGCTGACATGGTCATGGAACCCATTATAGTATTTAATGGTGTTTTAATGTCTTATTACCTCAGTATAATGCTAACATGGTCATAAAGCCCATTATAGTTTTTAATGGTTTTATTATGTCTTATTACCTCAGTATGCTACTGACATGGCCATGGATGCCATTATAGGATTTAATGGTGTTATTATGTCGTTAACCTCAGTATAATGCTGACATGATCATGGATCCCATTATAGGATTTAATGGTATTATGTCTTATTACCTCAGTATAATGCTGACATGGTCATGGATCCCATTATAATATTTAATGTTAAAGTTCTGTGGTGATAAAATGCCATGATAAATAAATCCAAGGGTTGCAACATAACTGTATGCAGTGGCAGAAATAGTGGTATCATGCAATATCCTTTAACTGTGACAGCAGCCTCTCACTGGATGTGCTGGGAAGCAAGTGTTTCGCCCATTGATCACACTAGGGAGGCACAGTCACATACAGGTATCAAATGATGTCAAAAAAGCAAACAAAGGCTTACAATAATACATGACTTCTTGCTCTAGAATATCTGTCCTTCACATTCGATGGCTGAGAAAGTAAAACTCAATTCAGAAGTGTTTACATGTGGAAGAAAACAGAACCAAGCTCCACTGCAAAAGAGTTTTGTTCAGTCTCATTGGCTTTTTTTTTGCACCTAACCCCTAACTGTCAAAAAGCTTTATATTTTGAGAGCATTGCTATTTGTCTTTTTATGAGGTATCAGCCATTTCTGTGTACTGATTTTGCACCTTCATTTTTTTCCCAAGCAGTTTATTCAGTCATACTCCTTTGAAAGTGCCCAGATAACAAGTCTCTGTAACCTACAATCTAGCCATCTTGATCAGATACAGGCCATTATCAGCCCCCATTGTCATTCTGAATACATAGGTAACACACCTTTTATTATCCCTGCATTAATATCTGAGGCTAAACTGGGAGATTTTTCTTCTTCAAATTTTTCATGATAATAATAATAATAATAATAATAATAATAATAATAATAATAATAATAATAATAATAATAATAATAATAATAATAATAATAATAATAATAATAAGCTTTATTTACAGAATGTAATTCACTTAGTAAAATATTATTTTCCTTTGAGGCCTTCTCTACAAACTACTTATGTACAATATTAAGATTTAACATAAATTTTAAAAAATACTTATTTTTTTATTGAACATATGTGGTCAAAAAAACATTATTTAAAGCATAAAGAGAATTTGATTGCTTAATATTAAAAGACAAAACATTCCAGAGAATCTTCAGCTCTATAACCCAACAGGTTCACATTGTTATATTTGGAGGCAATGTTGCCATATAAAAGGAAGTTAACAGATTCCAAAGTAACACAATCATGGGTCACTTGACCATTATTATATACTGAATAGAAAGTGGGTTTCAATTCAGACTAAGTTACTCAAATCACTATGCTATTAATAAAGTCTGAATATGAACAAAATTTATCACAAGAAATTTATTTTCTGTGAGAACTTATAAACTTTCCTTCTTACTTAAAATTTTTCCAACCAATGTTTTTGGACAAATTACCTCATCAGCCAAGATTAGGTTACTGATATTAAATTGTATAAACTTCATGCAAACTCTTAATTGTTAGCAATAAATGTGGGACACTTGTCAGCCAAACCCTAACACATTCCATCACCTATGGATCGTAACCCAATTACAAGCAAACATTTCTGCATCACCTGATTTAAAGGCTCACTGGAAGTATGTCAGACAGTCCAACTTAATGTCCCTCACCTAGCTAAATGCCACCATATTTCAAATACAGATTCACTCAACATTTCTCAACCATTTTTCATGAAATTTTCACTACAAAAAACAACACTAATTCACATCTTACAGTGTCATTATAAAATACTAAGATTTTGTATGATGTGTGATTTTGCATGTGTTCCAGTAATGAGTTGAGATTCATAGTAATTACTAAGCATGAGTATTGTGTTATTTATTGCCATTTCACATACTTTGCTTCTGCTTTAAATATCTGATTGACCTGATGATACACACCAAGGAAAAGAAATGCAATACTTTCTTTACTTGTACATAATTGCACACTTAATAAAATGCTTTTATAAGCTACTGCATACAGATCTACTAAGAGAAAGACACAAATCTACTTCCCCAGTCACAGATCAACTTCCAGACAGACACAAATCTACTTCCATGGTTACAAATCTACTTTCATACACAGATCTACTTCCATTCACAGCTCTATTTCCACAGCGAAAGATCTACTTCCACTGTCACAGATCTACATCTGCTGATAGAGATCTACTTCCACATAGATCCACCTCCAATCACACATCTGCTTCCACATAGACACAGATCTGCCACATGAACCAGATTTAATGTCACATGAACCAAATCACTGCCACATGAACCAGACCTACTGCCACATGAACTAGATCTTTATGTATCCAATGGATCCAATTCCAGTCACAGATCTGTTTCCACAGACACCGATTAACTGCCACAGTCAATAATCTACTACTCCAAAGACAAATATCTACTGCCACATCAACTAGACCTTACTGCCACATGGACCAAATCTGTATGTAACAACAAGAATCAAGTTGAGATGATAAACCTTACAAAATTAATGCAAACATACAGTACAAGATAAAATATAAAATGTAAAGATGAAAAATTGTGTAAATTATATGTATAACAGAAGATGAAGGTAATAAATATAAAATCCTTACAATTTATGATCCATTTTTTTTAATTAAACTGCATTCAATCATAAAGTCCAACCTTATGTCAGGTGGTAAATCATACATTTCATCATGCAGTTCACATCAAAATACTTCTGTCTCAGAAAGTGAAAGTTTACACAGTGACTGTGGTTGAGGTTCTCCCTTCAGTAGGCATGCATGAATTAGATATGTATGTCTAATATACCATCAGAGCTATAACACCTCATCTCCAATTTGTTCTATACCAGGAATGCCACTCTCCAATACTGGGCTTAATGTTCTCAAGACTGTGCTTGTTTCCTTTTCATTACACATATGTCACCAAGTATGACAAATATGCCAATTTACACAATATTTAACACCAGTATATATAATCTTCCATTTGAAATGGCTGACTGCACGGCAGCTCAAGCTGTTTAATCTGCTTTTTTTTCCTTTGCCTTTATATCAGTTTGAAAAGGCTGCCAAAAGTACAGATTACTTTTACCAGACTGTATAAGAACATCATGTTTCTGTAATATCTGGGTTATTTAAGGATTGCCAGCAACATATATCACACATTCCACACAATCAAGTCCACATGACCTGTCTCTGCTGGAATGGGGCCCTGTGTGGCCAAGTGGTCTAAAACATCTCTGTTGCAGCTGCCATCACACCTCTGTCTGTGTGGGTTCAGTCTAAGATTCATCGAATGTGGATATGTGAGAAAGCTTGCCAGTAGTTTCTCATGGGTCAGTGGTTCTTTCCACTGATTTCCGGTTACTTCCCCCCCATTAATACTGGCCGCCATGTATAGCCTATTGTGTGCTGAAAAATGGTGTTAAGCCCCACAACAACCAGCCAACCAACTCTGCTGGATGATGCAGACAAGGTGACAAGACAAAGTTCCTGACACTGACTTCTTACAAAGGCAGATCATCACGCAGCAGCACAGATCATCACATTGCTGCAGACAGCTCAAGTTAGATGGGTAGGACACATAGTCCACATGTTTGAGGAATGGATTCCAAAACAGCTGCTCCATAGCAAGGGAAAGCACAGTGGGACACTGAACATGTCCTTGAAAAACCTGCATATCAACTGTGCCTCATGGGAGATCACTGTGCAGAGAATAAGTGAGGTTAAGCAAAAACATGTCACTGATAAGGCCTAAACTGCCAACACCTTAACTTGTTTCCATGCAGTGGTTACATCATTGCACTAGATTGGCCTTACTAGTCATCTACATCATTGCACTAGATTGGCCTTACTAGCCATCTACATCATTGCACTAGATTGGCCTTACTAGTCATCTACATCATTGCACTAGATTGGCCTTACTAGTCATCTACAGACAACAGATAGCTGAAGCTGTGGTCATGATCAGAATCATTTGACAAACACAAAGGGTTGTCAAAGTGGATAGGGAACCTGAACAGATAAAAAAATATCTGGACAAGTTTCTATGAAGTTCAAATCTTTGAGCATGGCTGAAATTTCTGCACTAAAAATTGAGGCTACTGGCTCAAGATGGCAGCACCAACTTTTTCTTAATCCTTTTAATTATCTGTATACTGGGATGCATGGCTACAATTGGGGGTTTTGATTTCAATGACTCTACTCAGAAAAAGGAGAGGATCTGTTGAGGAATTTTGCTACAACACAGACACATCTACTACCACATGCACAGATCTACTGCTACAGAGACATAGTTCTACTACCAGAGACACAAATCTACATCCACAATGACAACAATCTACAGCCACAATGACAACAATCTACAGCCACAATGACAACAATCTACAGCCACAATGACAATGATCTGCTGCCACAACCACAATGATCTGAAGCCACAAAGACAATGATCTACTGCCATATAGACACATTACTACTGCCACAAAGACAATGATCTACTGCCATATAGACACATTACTACTGCCACAAAGACAATGATCTACTGCCATATAGACACATTACTACTGCCACAAAGACAATGATCTACTGCCATATAGACACATTACTACAACCACAAAGACAATGATCTACTGCCATATAGACACATTACTACTGCCACAAAGACAATGATCTACTGCCATATAGACACATTACTACTGCCACAAAGACAATGATCTACTGCCACACAGACACATTACTACTGCCACAAAGACAATGATCTACTGCCATATATACACATTACTACTGCCACAAAGACAATGATCTACTGCCATATAGACACATTACTACTGCCACAAAGACAATGATCTACTGCCATATAGACACATTACTGCCACAAAGACAATGATCTACTGCCACACAGACACATTACTAAAGCCACAAAGACAATGATCTACTGCCACATAGACACATTACCACATTACTACTGCCACAAAGACAATGATCTACTGCCACACAGACACATTACTACAGCCACAAAGACAATGATCTACTGCCATATAGACACATTACTACAACCACAAAGACAATGATCTACTGCCACACAGACACATTACTAAAGCCACAAAGACAATGATCTACTGCCACATAGACACATTACCACATTACTACTGCCACAAAGACAATGATCTACTGCCACACAGACACATTACTACAGCCACAAAGACAATGATCTACTGCCATATAGACACATTACTACTGCCACAAAGACAATGATCTACTGCCATATAGACACATTACTACAGCCACAAAGACAATGATCTACTGCCACACAGACACAGATCTACAGCCACAACGACAATGATCTGAAGCCACAAAGACAATGATCTACTGTCACATAGACACATTGACAGCCACAATGACAACGATATACTACCACAATGACAACAATATACTACCACAAAAACACAGATCTACAGCCATAATGACAAAAATCTACTGCCAAAGGCACACAGATCTATTTGCTACACAGTTTTAATGCACACATAGGTCTAACGCCACAAAGACACATATCTACTGCAACATAGATCTACTGCCTTATAAATATATTTCTACTGCCATACAAATATCTCCTGCAATATAGACAGATCTATTGCCACATAAACAGATCTACTGCTCCATAGGCACAGATCTAATGAAACATTTACAAGTCTACTGCCACACAGACACATATCTACCATCACACAAAGATCTACTGTAACACTTACAGATCTACTGCTACACAAACACATGTCTACTGCCACACAACACAGCTATAATGCCACATAAAGACCTAATGCCACATGGACAAAGATCTACTGCCATATGGACAAAGATCTACTGCCACACAAAGACCTAAGCCACATGGACAAAGATCTACTGCCATATGGACAAAGATCTACTGCCACACAAAGACCTAAGCCACATGGACAAAGATCTACTGCCATATGGACAAAGATCTACTGCCACACAAAGACCTAATGCCATATATAAACAGATATACTGCCACAGACAAATCCAGACACAGATATACTGACACAAAAACAAAAAAGATCAACTGACACAAAACCTGAGACCTAATGTTAAAGACACAGATTAATTGCCACATCCTGTAATTAATTATACATTTTTATCAATTATTTTTTTATGTCAAAGCAATTTGTTTGTAATATTTGCTGTTCTTTAAGCATTAGTTACTTTTCTTAAGCATCCACAATCTGAAAAACGTTAAGTTAAACTATTCCCTGTGCAAAGGAATTAGTGGATAAAAAATAAATGTCATATTTAATGACAGTCATTTATTTTGATTGAGAGCATATGAAAATGATATAGATTACATAGTACCTGTTTTTCTGGATGAGTACATTTTCTTAATGAGATGGAGTGGGGTCTGGAAATGGTTAAAAATAATTTCCAGCTATCAAATAGCTTCAAAATAACATTCTTGCTTGGACTTTTGGAATAAATATAAATAATTATATTCATTTTAACAGATAAAAGAAAACTAAAAGGTAAAAGAAGAAAATAAAATCTATTTATTCAGAAAATCCAAGCCCTCCCCCCCATTCAGGAAAATGAAATTGCAAGTCCCTCAATGTACCAATAGTCCAGATCAGGGTCTTGTGTGGTATTCACATTGAATTTAAAAACAAAACTGCTCATGCTTTAATATACTGGCACATTATGCAACAGCAGGTATGGGTCAGCACTGTTCACAGCCAGACAATTATGTTATACATTTAAAAGTACAAAATGGGAAAATTTTGTTGTTTAGCAGCCTGCCACTGCATTTATTCATGCCAAACATAAATACAGGGCACATGTTTAAATCTTACTGGAAACGCAATGCAACCTTTCTGACCTCATTGCAAACAACATTTAATCCAGTGGGTATGAACATGAGGGATCTGTTACTATATTTATCTACACAAGGGTTCTAGCATGCTGATGTATCCCTAATTGGGATTTGTACATGTCTTCATGCATAATTATTACAGTGTGAATATGGGATTTGTACAAGTCTTCATGCATAATTATTACAGTGTGAATATGGGATTTGTACATGTCTTCATGCATAATTATTACTGTGTGGATGTGGGAATTGTACAAGTCTTCATGCATAATTATTACAGTGTGGATGCTGGATTTGTACATGTCTTCATGCATAATTATTACAGTGTGAATATGGGATTTGTACATGTCTTCATGCATAATTATTACAGTGTGAATATGGGATTTGTACATGTCTTCATGCATAATTATTACAGTGTGAATATGGGATTTGTACATGTCTTCATGCATAATTATTACATTGTGAATATGGGATTTGTACATGTCTTCATGCATAATTATTACATTGTGAATATGGGATCTGTACATGTCTTCATACATAATTATTAGTGTGGATGCTGGATATTTGTACATGTCTTCATGCATAATTATTACAATATGCATGGATGTTAGGATTTGTAAATGTCTTCATACATAATTATTACAGTGTGAATATGGGATTTGTACATGTCTTCATGCATAATTATTACATTGTGAATATGGGATCTGTACATGTCTTCATACATAATTATTAGTGTGGATGCTGGATATTTGTACATGTCTTCATGCATAATTATTACAATATGCATGGATGTTAGGATTTGTAAATGTCTTCATACATAATTATTACAGTGTGAATATGGGATTTGTACATGTCTTCATGCATAATTATTACAGTGTGAATATGGGATTTTTACCTGTCTTCATGCATAATTATTACAATATGCATGGATGTTAGGATTTGTAAATGTCTTCATACATAATTATTACAGTGTGAATATGGGATTTGTAAATGTCTTCATACATAATTATTACATTGTGAATATGGAATTTTTACATGTCTTCATGCATAATTATTACAGTGTGAATATGGGATTTGTACAAGTCTTCATGCATAATTATTACAGTGTGAATATGGGATTTTTACATGTCTTCATACATAATTATTACAGTGTGAATATGGGATTTGTACATGTCTTCATGCATAATTATTAGTGTGAATGTGGGATTTGTACATCTTCATGCATAATTATTACAGTGTGAATATGGAATTTGTACATGTCTTCATGCATAATTATAAAAATTTGAATATGGGATTTGTACATGTCTTCATGTATAATTATTACAGTGTGAATATGGGATTTGTACATGTCTTCATGCATAATTATTACAGTGTGAATATGGGATTTGTACATGTCTTCATGCATAATTATTACATTGTGAATATGGGATTTTTACATGTCTTCATGCATAATTATTACAGTGTGAATATGGGATTTGTACAAGTCTTCATGAATAATTATTACAATGTGAATATGGGATTTTTGCATGTCTTCATGCATAATTATTAGTGTGAATATGGGATTTTTACATGTCTTCATGCATAATTATTAGTGTGAATATGGGATTTGTACATCTTCATGCATAATTATTACAGTGTGGATGTTGGATTTGTACATGTCTTCATGCATAATTATTACAGTGTGAATATGGGATTTGTACCTGTCTTCATGCATAATTATTACAGTGTGAATATGGGATTTGTACAAGTCTTCATGCATAATTATTACAGTGTGAATATGGAATTTGTACATGTCTTCATGCATAATTATTACAGTGTGAATATGGGATTTGTACATGTCTTCATGTATAATTATTACAGTGTGAATATGGGATTTGTACATGTCTTCATGCATAATTATTAGTGTGAATGTGGGATTTGTACATCTTCATGCATAATTTTTACAGTGGGAATATGGGATTTGTACAAGTCTTCATGCATAATTATTACAGTGTGAATATGGAATTTGTACATGTCTTCATGCATAATTATTACAGTGTGAATATGGGATTTGTACATGTCTTCATGTATAATTATTACAGTGTGAATATGGGATTTGTACATGTCTTCATGCATAATTATTAGTGTGAATGTGGGATTTGTACATCTTCATGCATAATTTTTACAGTGTGAATATGGGATTTGTACAAGTCTTCATGAATAATTATTACAATGTGAATATGGGATTTTTGCATGTCTTCATGCATAATTATTAGTGTGAATATGGGATTTTTACATGTCTTCATGCATAATTATTAGTGTGAATGTGGGATTTGTACATCTTCATGCATAATTATTACAGTGTGAATATGGGATTTGTACAAGTCTTCATGCATAATTATTACTGTGTGGATGTGGGGATTTGTACATGCCTTTATACATAAATATTAGCATGGATGTGGAAATTTGTACATGTCTTCATGCATATTTATTACAGTTTGGATGTGGGGATTTGTACATGTCTTCATGCATATTTATTACATTGTGGATGTGCACACATAGTGAAACACTATGCAACATTGTGACACCTTAACTATATATGGCAATCATGAGATTCAAATATTCTATACTTAGTAATACATAGCTATATATGGCAATCATGAGATTCAAATATTCTATACTTAGTAATACATAGCTATATATGGCAATCATGAGATTCAAATATTCTATACTTAGTAATACATAGCTATATATGGCAATCATGAGATTTAAATATTTTATTCTTAGTAATACACCCAAGAGTCATAATTTTGTCTATTCATCAAATTTTGAAATGGTCCTCAAATGCTGAAAATAAGCTCAAATCCAAATTTAAATAAGCCAGACCTTAAAAATATTTCAAAATCAAGTGGATTTCCAATTTCACTAATTTGATCATTAAGTTTTAATCTTATTTAACCAAAATGTACGGGCCCTGAATTTATTTCCAGTCACCCTAATAATGTTCCAGTCTTTATGAATTGCTTTTCTTGCAAGTGTCCATTAAAATAAGTTTGATTCACTGTTATATTAGTAAAAAGCATAGTCCTACTCTGATCCATACATATCGTGAAGGCAACTTGGTTCCAAGCCACAGTGCTCTAGTTATCCATTTCAAAAGTGAAAGGGAATGAAAAAGTGCAGTTAAACTGATTCTGCAAGTACATTTGATGGTGGAAAAACCTGGGAAAACTCGAGGAAGAACCATCAACCCACAGGAATTAAGCTGTTTGTAGGCTTTCTCACATACCCATGCTGGCCAAGCCGAAACTCAATCTCACATGGACAAAAGTGAGATCTGTAAATTTAGACTGCTCTACAACCTGGGTCTCAGCCGAATGGAAATTGCAAATTCATCCAATGGACGGGTCAAAATGCTGTCCAGTGGTCAAATCATGAAACTAACTGTCATCAGGAAAATAATGAACAGATGCAGTGGGATTTGAACCTGTAACCTTCTTTAACACTAGCCAGATGCTCTACCACTCTAGCTGTATCAGAGCTGATTCCTAAAACAAATCAATCTGTGCATCATCTGTAGTCAGATTATAAGAAATTACAAGAGCTCAACTATCAGGTATATGATAATGATCCTTCAAGTTAGCCTTGTAAAGTTAAGAATGCTTTTAATATCTGTACAAGTTATTCATTATGTATTTAGACAAGTTTGGGAGTTAAAGTATTTAAATTTTTATCAGAATTACAGTAATAGAATCCAAAACCTATATATAAATTGAAATGAGATCTTATCATAAAGAGTCATAGTAACTTGTTATGTTTTGTACAACTGACAGCTAAAGCTCAATCTCCTGCAAACTTGTCATCTTATAAATTATGGCATAATCAAGTATACAATTTTATCCAATTCATTGCAAATTTCAATGACTAACAGCATTACCTGTCAGAAATGGAGTATATGAATTACAATAGGGTGCAATAATTCATTCCATATATTTGTATCAATTTATTATTTTACCTTCAAGCTATTTTCACTTCACTAGTTTATATCTGATGGACTGCTAAGATAAGACTACACTATTGCTTTCTACTAACCTTTGATCCAGTTTTAACTACTTCACTCCCTGATTTCCCTTCTGGTTGGATCACCATAGCACTATGACTTTTTACTAATTTGTGATCCATTTTTACTGCACTTTTCATTTCCTTTTTCCCTAATCACTTAAATATGGATCACTAAAGCACTGTGGCTTTCTCCTAACCATTGAGCCATGTATAGCCTATCATGTGCTGAAAAATGGCATAAAGCCCATAAAACAACATTACATGCTGTTCCACATTCAACCAGTAAGCTTCACTGATTCAGTGAAAAAAAAAAAAATGGTACAGCACATCACTAGTTGCATGCAATAAAGCCTCATCCTTGACTGTCTAAATGCCAGTAAAACCTGATGACAGGAATTGAGTCACTATTAGGTGGTCAAGGCACTGGACTCTGGACCAGAACGGTGTCCATTTTCTTCCCACTACCAGATTAACCCAAAAAAGCTACTGTGGTGTGATATTGGGCAAGGCTCTATACATGTAAAATTAAAACATAACCAATTGTTCTCTATCATGAATGATGGTGGTGGTGAGAGTTGCAGAGGCAACCGAGGCTTATTTCTAGAAGAAAAGTTTAAGTTATAATTTTTACCTCCCCAATTTACAACCAGAATGCTTGAACTTAGCCATAATGAGAAAATGGGATGATGATGATTGTCTTCTTGTTCTTGTTGAGTATATCCCTCCACTTTTTCTTTAGTTCACACCAGATTCACTGGGTACATGTAAATTATTTTCAAAAGATGTATTATTAAAACCTAGCTAAAACTGGCTAGAGATAAAAGAACATTAAATTTGCCTGATTTCAACTGGACATTTTGATTGTCTGTTTGCAATATATATTCACTGACAAAATAAAATTTCAAACCATTCCCTTCCATAAGCTTGTGATGAGGTAGCATTAATCCCTGATTTACTATGGATTTCCACATAAAAAAATTTCAATTTTGCACTGCCCATCTGCACTATGGTAAATCCATTCATTTTAAGTAATCTGTTTGAAGATTCTTATTTGTCTTGTTGATACAGATCCCTGTTTGGATCTCCCTGACTTTACCTGACTGCTGGCATGGGATCAAAGTCTTATATATGAACAATATTTATACCCACAAGTTCATCAAGAGTGTCAACACTCAGCATGCACCACAGCTTTGAATTTGATAAATTAAGGAAAACAAATCGACACTCACATTCCAAATTTGACACATCAAGTACTTGTGAAATTTCTATCAAATAAATCACATTTGGGTTTAGTCCACTGGGGTGGCTACATTTACAAAATGAGTTTTCCATCGGGCAATATGTTATTGTCATATGTCCAGTCTATTGTTAATCTAATTGTTTTTCTTGGCTTATCTTCTAAGAATAGCCTACAGTCATTTTTTCAAAGGTCCATTATTCTCATATAAAGCTTATTTCTGGTTGATGAATGAAACTGGTGCTGAGCCTTCAAGAGTGCCTTCCCATATTTGGGAGGGTTCATATTATAGGGTGTGACCTGTCTATAGGTTTATTATAGGGTGTGACCTGTCTATAGGTTTATTATAGGTGTGACCTGTCTATAGGTTTATTATAGGGTGTGACCTGTCTATAGGTTTATTGCTTTGTATCCATGTTTGAACTGGACATATTACATTCATTTTGACCTCCTTCTAGTTAATATTAATACTCACAAGTCAAACAACAAAGATCCTGATATGCTATAGCATAATGCATCTGCAGATCAGATCTATCTGTCTGTTCTACTCCAAACAACTACACAGACCAAGATCTGCTGGCACATTATGCACTGGCAGACCTGGGTCTGTGCAATTTGAAGTTTGGAATTGTCTTATAAGCAAGTATATATGGTACCTCAGGTTCGGAATGTCCAGGTATGGACATCTCAGTTGCTTTGTTTAGCAAGCTGTCCAGCTGTTTGAAACAAGTTTGTGGTGAGAATGTCTTACACTGACGTACTTTCTGATGATTTCTATGAAGACTTCAGATATGTCTTTTAACCATTTTGACCTTGTAATTATTAGTCTTGGAATTTCTGTATTGGATAAATGTCAAGAACTGGATTTCAATCTTGACCCAACTACTGTGAAAAACAACTTTGAAACCATATTTAATCCAGACCAGGACCAACATTCTTGGTTTTCATGTTCCATCCCATGGGTGTTTCTTCCATGCCACCCAAAGTACTTGAAGCTTGGATTGTCTACAAGACATATGTTTTGTGATATGCTAGATGGCTTTGCATTCCTCCCTATGGATGACATCACTGACAGCATGAGAATTCTGGGTACCAATACCCCAGTAGGTAAAGAGGAAGTGCTTGATTATTCTGATAACAATGTCTGTGACATGGGCATTCTGACAGATTCAATCTCACCTAGCTGAGGGTTTTGACAATGTGCTGCCAGTCCAACTCCCACATCCCCCCCACCGTTCCCACCAGATCCACACACACACACACACACGTTCCCACCAAAAATGTTAACTGCCATCCAGGTCACTCTTGATAAGAATTACCAATCAAACAACTTGTGCAAAAATTTGAATCTGATGATTTCAAAGCTGGTTGTTTACAAACATCCATCGTTGGGACCCTCATTTCAAATCTGGTTATTTACAAACATCCATCGTTGGGACCCTCATTTCAAATCTGGTTATTTACAAACATCCATCGTTGTGACCCTCATTTCAAATCTGGTTATTTACAAACATCCATCGTTGGGACCCTCATTTCAAATCTGGTTGTTTACAAACATCCATCGTTGGGACCCTCATTTCAAATCTGGTTATTTACAAACATCCATCGTTGGGACCCTCATTTCAAATCTGGTTATTTACAAACATCCATCGTTGGGACCCTCATTTCAAATCTGGTTATTTACAAACATCCATCGTTGGGACCCTCATTTCAAATCTGGTTATTTACAAACATCCATTGTTGGGACCCTCATTTCAAATCTGGTTATTTACAAACATCCATCGTTGGGACCCTCATTTCAAATCTGGTTATTTACAAACATCCAACGTTGGGACCCTCATTTCAAATCTGGTTGTTTACAAACATCCATCGTTGGGATCCTCATTTCAAATCTGGTTATTTACAAACATCCATTGTTGGGACCCTCATTTCAAATCTGGTTATTTACAAACATCCATCGTTGGGACCCTCATTTCAAATCTGGTTATATACAAACATCCATCGTTGGGACCCTCATTTCAAATCTGGTTATTTACAAACATCCAACGTTGGGACCCTCATTTCAAATCTGGTTGTTTACAAACATCCATCGTTGGGATCCTCATTTCAAAGCTGGTTGTTTACAAACACCCATCGTTGGGACCCTCATCAACTGTCTCCATAAGGATGATTCCATGGCTTTCTTCAAGATGCAAGGGGAGAGAGACAGAGAAATAGAGTTAAACAAACGATGAAAAACCTGCAAAATCGTCTGATGCATTATGAGCATGGCCTTTAGACATTTAATGAAACCCTGAGAGCTGTGGGGCATTGCATCAGTTGTTAATAGAACATTAGAAACATCAAGATGGAAGAAGCAAGTTCCCTCTATTTGACTATTATTGTCATATTTTTTTATGTACTTAAAAGCAAAGCCACAATTTCATTGGGTAAACGTGAATTTCCTTAAATAAATAAAATCTGGTTTTTGCCTCTTGGGTATAGATACTTAAAAGCTGAAACATGATTTTATGAAAAAAAAACATGAAATTCTGTAGTTAAATGATATGTTGATGATGTCATATTTCTTCTTCTTTCCCCTATCCAATTTTGAATTAGGCCAATTACAGATCTTTCACGGAATGTAATATGATAACATGCTGAAAGCAAGTTACCAGCACAGATGTACATTTGTGACAGTTTCAAAAGTTTAAGAACTTACACTGAGGGAAGGCATTATGTCCTGTCTTTTAATTTTATTGGGATTTATCCTCAGAGGATTTGCCCTAAGGCAAATTTTTCCACAGCAGATTTTGTCCTACCCAAGAATTGACCTGTTCTTAGATTAGCAGGCATGAATGTGGTTTGCTGAGATTTAGGAGCTGGAGCTGATTGGTAAAAATATGGAATATCTGTGTGTAGATTTTGCCTTTATGATGAAAAAGAATTGGGTAATTTGGGTAGCTGACCAATATTTGTTACACTGTTTAAACAGCAACATGCTGCATTCATTGCAATAGCAATATGCTGAATTCATTGCAATGGCAACATGCTGCATTCATTGCAATAGCAATATGCTGAATTCAATGCAATAGCAATATGCTGAATTCAATGCAATAGCAATATGCTGCATTCATTGCAATAGTAATATGCTGAATTCAATGCAATAGCAATATGCTGCATTCATTGCAATAGCAATATGCTGAATTCAATGCAATAGCAATATGCTGCATTCATTGCAATAGCAATATGCTGAATTCATGGCAATAGCAATATGCTGAATTCATTGCAATAGCAATATGCTGAATTCATTGCAATAGCAATATGCTGAATTCATTGCAATGGCAACATGCTGCATTCATTGCAATAGCAATATGCTGAATTCAATGCAATAGCAATATGCTGAATTCAATGCAATAGCAATATGCTGCATTCATTGCAATAGCAATATGCTGAATTCAATGCAATAGCAATATGCTGCATTCATTGCAATAGCAATATGCTGCATTCAATGCAATAGCAATATGCTGCATTCATTTCAATAGCAATATGCTGCATTCATTGCAATAGCAATATGCTGAATTCAATGCAATAGCAATATGCTGCATTCATTGCAATAGCAATATGCTGCATTCAATGCAATAGCAATATGCTGCATTCATTGCAATAGCAATATGCTGAATTCATGGCAATAGCAATATGCTGCATTCATTGCAATAGCAATATGCTGCATTCAATGCAATAGCAATATGCTGAATTCATTTCAATAGCAACATGCTGCATTCATTGCAATAGCAATATGCTGCATTCAATGCAATAGCAATATGCTGCATTCATTGCAATAGCAATATGCTGAATTCAATGCAATAGCAATATGCTGAATTCATTGCAATAGCAATATGCTGCATTCATTGCAATAGCAATATGCTGAATTCATTGCAATAGCAATATGCTGCATTCATTGCAATAGCAATATGCTGCATTCATTGCAATAGCAATATGCTGAATTCACTGCAATGGCAATATGCTGCATTCATTGCAATAGCAATATGCTGAATTCATTGCAATAGCAATATGCTGCATTCATTGCAATAGCAATATGCTGCATTCATTTCAATAGCAACATGCTGAATTCATTGCAATAGCAATATGCTGAATTCATTGCAATAGCAATATGCTTCTCCATTGCAATAGCAATATGCTGAATTCATTGCAATAGCAATATGCTGAATTCATTGTAATGGCAATATGCTGAATTCATTGCAATAGCAATATGCTGCATTCATTGCAATAGCAATATGCTGAATTCATTGCAATAGCAATATGCTAAATTCATAGCAATAGCAATATGCTGCATTCATTTCAATAGCAATATGCTGCATTCATTGCAATAGCAATATGCTGATTTCATTGCAATGGCAATATGCTGCATTCATTGCAATAGCAATATGCTGAATTCATTGCAATAGCAATATGCTGCATTCATTTCAATAGCAATATGCTGCATTCATTTCAATAGCAACATGCTGAATTCATTGCAATAGCAACATGCTGAATTCATTGCAATAGCAATATGCTGAATTCATTGCAATAGCAATATGCTGAATTCATTGCAATAGCAATGTGCTGCATTCATTGCAATAGCAATATGCTGCATTCATTGCAATAGCAATATGCTGAATTCATTGCATTAGCAATATGCTGCATTCATTGCAATGGCAATATGCTGAATTCTTATCAACAGTTATACTGCAGTCATTTCAATAGCAATATGATGCATTCATTTCAATCTGTTGTTTTCACGTGATGTCACAAAACATGTGTACATGTACTTAATCCATATCAGCCATTTTGAGTCTCAAACCAATACTTAACAACATTGTTCTTCCCACATTATTATCAACGTAAGTCTCATATAATACATCACATTCTGTAGTGCATGTCAACCACACGAGAACAGATGCTTGACTTTCCCCATTTTTCTTCAAGTAAAACATTGACATTTCAACCATCTTTGTTATTCTTGTATAAACAAGTAGATCAATCATTAAACAGACACATAAACAAATGGATACACTAACATGTAGAAACATGTAATGATTTTCAATTAACATGGGCTGAAATCAATCATTAGGTTATTATAGTTCAATTTTAAAAAAATCAATAGTTAATATAAAATTTCATATTTCTAAAAGCATTTCAAGAACAATCAGTTTTGACATTATTTACAAAGTCGTGCTCCGTTAGGCAAATGTTTCGTTTTAATACACTGAAGATGAAACTTCTTTTGAACGGTTATTGCTTCCATTCAATATCATCCTATGTCCATCATAACCACCACAAATACAATATTTGACCATACTGACTAAAAGTGGTTTTTCAGCTGTCTTTGACACAAGCACGTTCTCACGAAAAGTATTTGTTCATTGAAGTTCTGACATAATACACAAGTTACAAACTTTTATTTCCGTAACTGTTATTGTATCCCGAAGATTTTTTTTTGTTGTTGTTGTGGGGCTTAACGCCATTTTTCAGCACACGATAGGCTATACATGGTGGCCAGTATTAATGGTGGAGGAAGAAACCGGGAAAGAACCACCGACCCACGAGAAGCTACTGGCAAGCTTTCTCACATATCCACATTCGATGAATCTTAGACTCAAACCCACGAAGACAGTGGTGAGATGGCAGTGATTCATAACGGACATTGATTTAGACCACTCGGGGCCCCTATCCCGAAGATAATTGTCCAGTAATACTATTTCACGGTGACAAGTTCAGGGACATCATACAAAATACTATTTTTTAAAAATGTTGAAATTGTCTATTTATATATATAAAAAAAACCTGCAGTTATTTTTGATAGCAATATGCTTGATTATGATTCAACTTCTTTCGATATAAATCATGGAACATAAGTTGTATTTTTATTTTCATGTTAAGAGGCACATAGGGGCACAAATTTCAGGTATAATCTATGTATCATTTCGATTAAGTAATCATCCTTATCGACAATTACATCAAATTTTATGTTTATCATGTGTGATAACCCATGTTGATATAGGATTGTTAGAGACTCAAAATGGTGGAGCAAGGTATGCCATTTTGCATTGTAGGTATTTGCAAACACAATTGTGATGTCTGTGAAAACAACCCATAGCAATATACTATTTATACAGCAATATGCTAACACCTTTTATGCATGGAGATGCAGCACTGATCCAGGATTAAACTTTTTTGACTCTATGTATAACATCATGATAAAGAATTTTATTTATTGTCTAAAAACCTTTCAATGAGTAGCTTATATGCTGAGACACTTAACATCATTGAGCAGCACTAACAATGCAAGGTCTTCAAGCACCACCAAGGGAGGTGAAATAATTCTGGCTGAAGGGGGCAAACATTACTCTCTTAGGCAAAGGTAGTGGTGATAGCATTACACTGTAGATCCCTAAATCAACACAAAGTTGATAATGTCATATCTATCAGCAGTAAAGGTAAGAGAAGTAATATCTCTGTAGTCTTAGATCATATTATCTGTGAGATGAGACTCTAATCACACTACCTGACTCACACCTTATACTTCCTCCTATAACCAAGTGTTCTCTGCTCTACCATACAGACATATTCACATTATAAGCAGGTTATAAATATGGCATAATGGCACATCAAAACAATCTGGGAAAAATAAGTTAGGTATCCTGAAAAAGGAAAATAAAACAAAATTAAAACTAAAATGAGAATAATCCTTAAGACATAAAGTCAAATTTTATATAAACCACAATCTGTAAATAACAAATTCAAAATGTTCACAATGGGAATCTCACTAGGGGATACATAGCATTGCAATACAAAAAATACAAAACTATCTTAGTATAATGCCTCAGGTACAAGTCTAAGTATGGATGTTATACATGTACACTGATAAATATGCATACTATACATGTATGTAGGTAAATATGAACATTATACATGTATGCAGGTAAATACAAAAGACAGCAGGATGTTATTCATGTATGTTGGTAAGATTTATGTTATACATGTATGCAGGTAAATACAAAAGACAGCAGGATGTTATTCATGTATGTTGGTAAGATTTATGTTATACATGTATGCAGGTAAATACAAAGGACTTAGCAGATTAGCAGTCTTGTTTCAGTATTTGACTTCATTCATATAACTAATGCTTTAAAAAGACACATTTAATGGGAACATTTACATATTTGCCACACTGATACAGTTCAGTTAAATCCGAAAATATCTCCAGTTCATCATTAAGGGTATTATACTGACAAAGCCCAAACTCTTTCCCAATTTATTATTTTAAAAAAACAGAATGATTGTGGCGATGAAGGTCCAGGTGGGTGTAAAGGTATTATTGAAACAGTAATCAAGCATACAGTAACGACAGTAATTGCAGTCCCCAACTGTAAACTTTGCACTGAACCAAAATACAGTACCAATGAGAAGAATAATTAAAAGTTTTATAATAAATGAATGTTTGCCAGTTGGAGGGCAGTGTGTATGTGTGTGTGTGTGTGTGTGTGTGTGTGTGTGTGTGTGTGTGTGTGTGTGTGTGTGTGCCAGCCAATTGGAAGTGGGGAGATGCCAGTCAAACTATATAGCAATCATTTTAGTTCATGTAAATTAAATGTGGAGGGGGTCAGTTAAATGTACTAGTGCACTTTATCTTCAAAAATAAGGTATTAAAAAAGAAAATAAGATAATAAAAATCTTGATGTTTTCTTTTGACAGACCAAGTTTAATATTTGTCATTGGATCCAAAGCACAATTTGTTATTCCTGGAATTTAGATAAAATGAGGGGCATTATTATAAAAGCTAGAGTTTCACAGAGTTATAATAAGCATGCAAAACTAAAATCACATGGTTCCAGGCAACATTTTTACATAATGTTATTATAAATGCCAACTTGAGAATACAAAATTGAATGCTAAAGCCACAAGGTTCCAGGCTATATTCAATGCACATGCAAGTGTGATTCATTAATAGGTCATCAAACACTGAATTCACTCCTTTATCATACAACCTGAAGGTTCAATATTTGTAGTTAAAATTTTTCAATTACAGATTTCAAGGTGATAATGTTTAATAATTTGTTACTTAGGTTGCACAAATCTGAAAAAAAATAAATAACATGGACATTACCGCTTACAAGCATATATTTCCCATATAAACTTTATTAATACTTAGTTTTCAAAATTAGCCAAATTCTTTCTTCTAGTAGGTCATGTAACAAGGCAAATGGATTTACTTTAAACTCTAATTGTTTTGCTGAATATGTAAAAAGCATTTCCAAAACATAATTACAGTACTTTTGCAAAAAATGTAGACATGTCTTGATTGTCACACCATTTCTCTACATCTGATCATGAATGAACTCAATGATTGGCTGGAAATAATAATAGACAATAAAATCTGTATCAAATCAAATACAGATGGTGTATAGCAATAAGGGCAAAGCATGAAACAGATAATTGGCTTTTGAATCACCATGTAACCTTGAAGAGCAAATTATATTACATACATTTTATTCTGTTCTAATCAGCTATACACACCTTTCACCCATTACACTCATTTTGTTTGTGGAATCATCAAGGATTAGAAACTTAGGCCCACATCTTTACTGTATGATATATCATAAAACAATTTCCCATTTATGACTGCTATTCAAAGTTACTCTCAAGTACATATATTTTCAAAGTTAAAAGATGTATGAAATATTAAAATAGCGATAATTACGATTTTTATGGATTTATGGGGTTTAAGAAATTACACACAAGATTTGTATGGGTTTATGGGGTATAAGAAATTGCATACAAGATTTGTATGGGTTTTTGGGGAATAAGAAAGTACACACAAGATTTATATGGGTTTATGGGGTATAAGAAATTACACTTAAGATTTGTATGGTTTTATAGGTATAAGAAATTACACACAAGATTTGTATGGGTTTATGTGGTATAAGAAATTTATACACAAGATTTGTATGGGATTATGGGGTATAAGAAATTACACACAAGATTTGTATGGGTTTATGGGGTATAAGAAATTACACACAAAATGTTAATCAGCACTGGATCACTTAATTTAGAAGTAAAAGATTCCATACCAATTGACTTGTGTTTATCTTTCACTGGAACTAATATTTCTACTGACACTGACATTAAGATTTAATTAATGAGACCCATTACAGTTAATAATAATAATAATAATTTTATTTAAAGAGGGTGACACTATCAATACACGTATTATAGTTACAACCACACACACACATACACATTGATAATAAGCTATATTTATATATGGACAATTTCAATGAGCATGCTGATTAAGTATCTACAGTACAAAAGTAGCAAGGCAACAAAGTGGATGGTTAGTGAATTGATACTTTTAGTTGTAATGTATCTGTCAAATCAAACAGGTACCACATTTCATCCATTGTATTTGAAATTTCTCCAAAAAAGTGATCCTGATTACTGCACACTTTTCTTAAAGAGTTCTTTATTTGGTTTTGGGATGGAAAAGTGGTCAGCTGACATTGATCTTAAACTGGGAGTGTTGCCTTGTTTTCTAGCAAGAAAAACTTCCTCAATATATAATTGGGCTCTACTGTTTGAAACTTTGTGCATATGTCTAGCTTTTCTAAAACTATATTCTTTCACTTCAAACTTTATATATAAGATACAGCATTCATTCTACACCTATTCTATACTTGAACTCGGCAAGCATTCAAACTAAGTGAAGTGCAATATAACCCTTGACATCAATGAAATTTGTCCTACCCTCTTTATTTTTGTATAACTTTTTATACAAAGTATAATTTTTTTGTCCTCTGTAATTTCTGATTTAAAAACCTTTCTCTTCATGGAAAAGTTTTTTTCAGAAAATGAAAATGATATTTTTTTTTAAATTTGTGTGTGTGTGTGGCCTTCACTAGTGACTGGCATTAGCTTTGCCCTGACTAGGATGTCCTTGAGGTTTTTTCATCTCCGATAGAATTTGCTCTAACAATGAAAGATTCCTAGAAAGGTCTGAAGAGCTTGCTTAGCATTTAATTTACCAAGGCTACAACAAAGACCTGATTGCAGAGGCAATCCAAAGGGCCAAACAAACAAACTGTGATGACCTACTCAAATATGGAAAGAAGTAAAAGACTTATAGGATACCATTTATCCTGACCTACCAACCAGACAACCCCAAAGTAGGTAAAATCATTGCAAAACACTGGCCCATTGTGGAATCATCGTACATACTAAAGCTCATCGTTCTGAACAAACCTGTAGTAGCCTACCGGAGACCAAAAAACTTAGTCAGGGCAAAGCTAATGCCAATCACTAGCCAAGACCAACCTATTCAATCTGGACCCTGTGGCTATGAAAGATGCAGTGACTAAAGAAAAACTAAACATACATGGTCCAAACAAAACGTGCAAAACAGAGAATGTTATTTATCTCATTACATGTAAGATCTGTATCCTTCAGTATGTCATAGAAATTGAAAAGCTACACAAAAGGATAAACCTTCATAGATCTGATTGTATGACAAAGAAGCTGTACAGATGTGCAGTCACAGAACACTTCTCCTCCCCTGGCCACACTTTCAGTGATATAACACTTATCGAAATTGCTAACAACCACAGCTGGAGTTCCAAAACCAAGAAGGAAAAGGAATCTTACTAGATACACCAACTCAGAACATTGAAACCAAGCAGTATAAACCAAGAAGTCTAGAAAAAGGAAGCCATGCACTAGCAGAATTAGTCTTTGCAGCCGACACAGTTTCTTTTCAAACTTTTCTAAATCTTCTCAGTATCCTTTAGTTACTGCTATAAGAATAAAATATCCAGTAATATGCTTCCATTTCATCATCTAATACTCCCTCACTATAAAATGCTTATATTCAATGCAACTTCATCGTATTTCTCCACCAATATATGCAATTTCATCTTCTAATTCACTATAATGCTCACACTCTTCAAGACATTTCATCTTCCTCACTATAATTATGTTAATGGGATCCATAGAATGTGGTGACTGCCTTTAAAGGTATATGGTCGCCATTCTTCCTGACATCACTTTATTCTTTTATTATAATGCTCTTAAAGGGAGCTGTAAATGCGGACCACCTTATAGGTTGAGTTACCCTATATTGAGGAACTTCATACAAAATATGAATCATAAAAAATGGGATTTAAGCCATCCTATAGCAAGGGGATACTGTCCATGCTCCTTCCCAATTTTTTTAAACTGAATCAAGAGGATGAGAAATTAAGGAGCTTTTAAAGCCAGTTCATCCTAGAATGAGTCCATTGTAGTCCTATAGGATTAGCATTCTATAAAACCAATGTACTTTTCTTCATTCCTAAGTGAACTCTGAATTGATGTGTAAATAAATTTTAAGTATATGTTATTCATTTTATTATATTTACAAACCATTGACATCTTTTGTCCCTGTTTACATTTTACCCAGGCCGGTAACATAAAAGGTGTATCATGTAACCAGAATAATACTTTTGTAAGCATGTTTTCAATCCAAAACAAATATTTGCTAAAAGAACGCTTATTTATTATTTTTGATTTAAGGAGTCTATTTCTAGTGAAGAATCTATAGATATTTATTCATTGTATATATCTCCATACAACAATGAATATCACATGGCATTCAACACTCTCTTGCTCCAAACAGACATAAATATTAAAAACCTCAGCCAATTAGTTCTGACTACAAAGACAGACATATTGCAGTTTAACCTTTCTAAAAAAAAATCAATTAAAATGGAAAAGTCAAAGATTTTCCATTTGCCTGGTCTCAAGCTTAACAAAAATGCATAAAAATCAAACATTTTTGTTCATTTTTCTTTCAATCTGAGAGGAAAAAAGCAAACATTTTAACTTGCTGCTGAATGATTTTTCTGATTTTCCTGTACTCATTAATTAAGGCAATTTTATCCAAGCATGAAAAATAGACTCTCTGGAAGCCAATTTTTTTTTTAAAAGTTTTTTTTTTATAAGAAGTAAATTCATTGATAACCCTTCAACAAATACTTATGAAAAATACTTAAATGGCATGCAGTAGATCAAAAGCTTGGAATGAATCTTTCTTACATAAACATTTAATTTTACATGCTTCATTAGGTATTTGATACAGCGGTTTAATCCATATTTCTGTATCACACACCCGAATTCAAATTGCATAGGTATCTTCAATGACATCCATGTGTAGATATTTCTAGATGCAGTGAACCAAACTATTATAATCATAATTCATTTTTACATGCATTCATAGAGTGAAGCTAATAATATTTAAAAACGTAAAAGAGGGGGTATGCAATAAATACAAATCCACATTAATGTTTTGTTTTGAACTGAGGCAAAAAACTTGTTTTATATGGCTTATGAATATATCTCAACTGTGATGGCCTCCTTGTATCCCTATGACTTACTGAAGACTCAGAACAAAACATGTATTAAATTTTGTGTATTAATTACATAACCATTTGATCTGCCATTTAATAGAGTTGTCCTATCCATCATTTCATATCACACACACTGAGATTAAAGCTTCTTAGGTGCCTTCTTTGACATACATGCTTTGATATTTTTTGATCCAGTGAATCAAATTTTTATAAATCCCAGTGATTTGTTTATTTTTTCATTCAGTACAGCAAAAACCTATTTAAATGGAATTAAAAAATGGGGTCTGTAATAAATGAAAAATTGAATTCATATTTTGTACCAAGTCTGTGGAAAGAACTTGTTTGATATGGCTTATCCTATCAAACTCAATCTTTCCATTGACTCAGAGCAAATTATGAGAAATAAGACTTATTCTTTGTTCATCCTAAATCCCACACACACCAATGTTTGTGCAAGGCAATACAAAATTGTCTGCAATAAGAAATTAATGTACCAATGGAGTCCAAACAAATAAATTCAATAGGGCTAAGTCATTCCAAGGATGATTCCAATGGAGTCCAAACAAATACACTCAATAGGGCTAAATCATTCCAAGGATGATTCCAATGGAGTCCAAACAAATAAATTCAATAGGGCTAAGTCATTCCAAGGATGATTCCAATGGAGTCCAAACAATTAAATTCAATAGGGCTAAGTCATTCCAAGGATGATTCCAATGGAGTGCAAACAAATAAATTCAATAGGGCTAAGTCATTCCAAGGATGATTCCAATGGAGTCCAAACAAATAAATTCAATAGGGCTAAGTCATTCCAAGGATGATTCCAATGGAGTCCAAACAAATAAATTCAATAGGGCTAAGTCATTCCAAGGATGATTCCAATGGAGTCTAAACAAATTCAATAGGGCTAAGTCATTCCAAGGATGATTCTGCTAAATTGATTAAAGATGACTGGCAGCTCCAATTTCTGATGGCAGCTGCAAAAGTTTTGTTTTTATACACTGCAATCAGCACTAAGAAAAACTTCCAAACGGGAATTTTTATGCATTCTCTTTATATCTAAAATGTTACTTGATCAAAACTATCATTTTACCCTTCTCTTAACCAGAAGTCACTGTGAACATAGAAAAGCCTGTAACTGCTTTCTCTTAACTGGAAGTCACATAGAAGAGCCCATGATTTCTTTATCTTTGCTATGATGATCATAGACAGCCAAAGTATGTTTGGAGTTGCACGACCTATCACGAAATACAATTGTTTTTCAATGTCTCCACTTCATATGAACTGCTTTTTGACATTTCATGCCTTTTGATTAAAAAGTGAATACAGTTTTAAAAAATGCTCAATATTCTAGTTTGTAGACTTAGGTCTGCTCATTAATATATAACACAAAATGTTCCTATATTTTACAAAAGAATAAAACTTTAATTTGATGTGAAATTAGCTCACAGTACTTCGTTTCCATTAAAGCTCTTGTAAAATAAGAGATTTATTATAATGCAGCCTAAATTTATATTTATGATTAGTAAATAAGCAGATACATTTGTTGGCCGCAGATTCCAAGGCTCATGTTAAGGACATTTTCTGAAAACAAAGTTTCATAAATATGAAAACAGGAACAACAAATGCTGCTGCTACTACTACTGCTACTACTACTACTACTACTACTACTACTACTACTACTACTACTAAAAGACAACTTCTGTACAAAGACCAAGAAAAACAAATAATTGTTTGTGTTTACATTATACACAAACCTTTATAATTAATTTGTGATTTTCTCATTAGCTGAGAGCTGAGTGATTAACCTGGCCACTGTTTTACTTTAAACCCAGCTATTTTATAATAAAAAAACAACTTGTATCGACATTGGGGTAGGCCCCATAAACCCTCCATCTACTTTGGCAACTCACCCTCAAACTTCTAATCTAACAGAAGACTATGACAGTTTTAATTAATATGCTCAACAATTACAAACTACCAAATTAGCAGATTTATGAATATCTGCATAGTGTGTTTAATCTCTGTCTATAATTCTAGATTATAATGATCATTTATAAACAAGATATTACACAGCTAATTTTTGTCCATGAGAATATAGTGATAATGAGCTATAAATATTAAAATAAATATTTAAATGATTATTTGGGTTCGGCTTCTATTTAATGAATCTATTTGGGTTGTGTAATACATTTGTAATACAACAAATATTACAGAAGTAATAAAAAATATGTGGCTAAACACAACAGAAGCCTGTGTGATAAAAGTTTGTGAAAGAAACCCAACTTTTGGGATGGAGGCTCCAAAATTGTATTATTGGAATCATACCTGCATGACCTTTATAATACATAATCTGACAGATATCTAGTCTCTATAATATTTAAACAAGAGAAAGTTGATTTTATGAATCAGTCAATATACTGTGTTCATAATGAATGAATGTATGTAAGGCTGAATGGAGTGTAGGAAGGAAGGGTGTATTGATTGATCACAAGATCTATACAATGAAGTATTGGCCAATCACATTTATGCACTCCAAAATATGCAGATTGGGTCCAACTCAAACGGTTCATCCAAAACTCCTGTGGATTTTATCACATGTATGTCCATCCAGCTTCACATGTCTGTCTGTCTGTCTGTCTGCATGCATGCATGCATGCACGTGTGTATGTATGTATGTATGTATGTATGTATGTATGTATGTATGTATGTATGTATGTATGTATGTATGTATGTATGTATGTATGTATGTATGTATGTATGTGTGTGTGCATGTGTGTGTGCATGCATGCATATGTATGTATGTATGTATGTATGTATGTATGTATGTATGTATGTATGTATGTATGTATGTATGTATGTATGTATGTATGTATGTATGTATGTATGTATGTATGTATGTATGTATGTATGTATGTATGTATGTATGTATGTATGTATGTATGTATGTATGCATACAAAGAAAATATCTCTCTAACAGCATTTACATATCTATTATACATCTGTATAGTACACCCTCATTATAAGGTGTTCATGGGTGTAATGAAGTGACTCTCATTATATGTGAGGGAACAAAATGCAGAGAGATGTTCCAGCAGGACCTACCTAAGAGTACATAATCACACAAAACAGGTATTCATTGATTTGAAGTCGAATTCTAATTGGTTCTTGATAACCAAAAACTAAAACAATAATTTAAGTATCAACAATAAAATAAAATCCCAACAAATGAATGGTCTCCATTTCCACACCCGCATTAACAACAGTGTAAGGGCAGTATACAAAAGGATCACAGTAATATTACTAATAATAGCTGACAGGTTGATCAATTAGCAATATTTTATGTGACTTGTACACAAGTAGTTTCATATTAATAGATTCCTTGTTAATGTATATGCATAACAGGTACATCAAAATGATATCATTAGTCTTACCTTTTCTTCCTCCGTGATTTTGACAGTTTAGGATTCATTTTCGTAGTGGTGATATCTGTTCATTCATCTTAGAATAAAAAGCACATTATCTCCTCCTGTGTTATAAACTTGATGTACAACAAAGCAAACAAGAAAATTCATACACAAACTCTTCCCAGAGAGAATGACTGTTATCGGGTTTTACTGCCACATTTGTTAACACTGAAACCCCCAGTGATGACAGAAAGCTATACTAGAAGACACTGTCCTATGTGATTGTATTAACTATTGTTATTCTACCCACCACAAGCATGTGTCAACTAGGCTAAGCCACAAAGCTAATGGAATCTCTTCAGTCAGTTCAAAAATTCAATGTGCCTTATTTTTTCATGTCACACTCCTTTTATTTAAACTAGTATTGTGCTCTCACCTCACATCTGAGCCATGGTTCTAATAATAAACAAGTACTGTAATAATTATTAAAACTAGTAAAGGCTTATTTGAGCTGACTGCTCTAACTCCCCTAGGTGTGTGATAACTATAATTAGTTCAGCCTGGGAGCCTATTGGATTGTTTAGTCAGACAATTCAACAATTAAAGTTTCAGATCTTAAATTAGTAGTAAAGACAGACTACACTCCTTACATGTGTATTGATGCAAATTAATCTAGCTTCCTGCAAAGAAATTGATTTGATCTACCTACTAAACAATGCAACCAATATCAGAGTAGGTAACTATTACTATGGTCTCAGCAGTAGATGATAAATCTATCATATACCCGACATTTGATAGCCAGTGGACAATAATCTGCTCATTTCCCTGGTACCTATAATATAGTTACAGTATGTACCCATGTACAGGACTCTTTTTTTTAGATCTCAAAATAAACAGGGATTATTGAGTAAATGTCACACTTAAGGCATTAGAATATTAAAACCAAAGCTTGCAATAGATCCCTTACAGCCATTCCTGTGACAAAACATCCATTCCATCTTTATTATTATTATTATTATTATTATTATTATTATTATTATTATTATTATTATTATTATTATTATTATTATTATTATTATTAATACATTGCTAAACTATAACAATCTTCATGAGAGCCATAAAAGAGGCCCAATAAAAGTGACAGTTTTATACTAAGTGATGTCCAACAAATACAATGCATACAAATGGCCCATATTTTAAGTGAGAGAGCTGTATATGGATGGCTGTTCCACCAAGACTTTGTCAGAAAGTGACCAAATTTAAGTGAGAGAGCTGCTTATTTAGAACTGTCCCACCCAAACTGTGACATATAACATTCCACATAAATTGGAGTTTTATCCTAAGTGATGTCCCACTAAGACAATATCACAAAATGGCTGACACTGTAAATGAGAGAGCTGTATATGTATGACTGTCACACTAAAACTTTGTCAAAAAGTATTCCAGTTTAAATGAGAAAACTGCTTATCAAGGACCATCCTACTTAAGACAATGTCATAAAATGGCCCATTGTAAGTCATAGAGCTGTTTACTGAACAATATACCCAAACTATGTCACAAAGTGGTCCATTGTAAGTGAGAGATGAGAAAGTTATTTACTGTGCCACCAAGACTATCATGTAAAGTGTCCCACAGATGTTGATTTTTGTGCTAAGAGATTTCCCATCAAGACTATGTTATAAAAACTTTTCATGCTGTAAGTAACAGAAACAGACATAGAGGGCTGTCCCACCAAGGCTGTCACAAAGTTGCTCATGTTAGTGGGAGTTTTATAATGAGGGATTTCCCATCAACTGTCATAAAATAGCTCAAAAATATAGTCCATGTTTTGAAAGAGTTTTATATTGTTTGTCTGAGACAATGTCTGAGACCATGTCAAAAAGGTGACCCACACTGTGAAAGACAGAAAGACCTTTATACAGAATGATATCCCAAAAATCCTATGGACCATGATTTGAGAGTTTGTTTACTTAAGAATGTCCCATTAAGACTATGTCATAAAAATGGCCCATCCTGTAGGAGCTTAATACTGAGGTTACATCTCACCATGACTCCATCATAACAGTGGCCCACTCAGTGAGACCAAGCTTTATGCTGTGGTATGCCCCACTATAAAAATGTCCTAAAAGTGGCCCACACTAAGACAGCTTTATATTGAGGTATGTCCCACTATAAAAATGTCATAACAGTGACTCATACTAAAAACAGAGCTTTATACTGAGGTATGTCCCACTATGACAATGTCATAAGAGTGGCCCACACTGTAAGACCAAGCATTATGCTGAGGTATGCCCCACATTAATAATGTCATAACAGTGGCCCATAATGTATGTGAAAGAGAGCTTTATACTGAGGTATGTCATACCAAAACAAAGTCATCACAGTGGTACACAATGTAAGTGAGAGAGGGAGCTTTATATTGAGTTATGTCCAAATAAGACTGTCATAAAAGTATACTGAATAATAAAAATTGTTTCCTTATATGTCAACTCATGATAATTGTCAGCAAAATCAATACATAAAAAACTAGTGATATTAATGAAAGTAGTAATGAAGCAAAATTAATCCAACATGGTGGTATCCATAACCAGGCATCATATATGATGATGGCTGTGTATGGTGATGGCTGTGTACTGATGAGCCTTCTGGATTGTGACCACTGTATGATAATAACAATAATAGCAATTCATTTAATGTATTGCCATATTTATCTCAAATACTAATACATGCTGAAATATATATATATATATATATATATATATATATATATATATATATATATATATATATATATATATATATATATATATTTCAGCATATATATATATATTTCAGCATATATATATATATATATTTCAGCATATATATATATATATATATATATATATATATATATATATATATATATATATATATATATATATATCACTCAAATCTTAATACATGTTGATATATATGTCAATGATGCATGTTAACTGCTAACCAATATTGACTGTCTATATCATGTGATATACAGGCATACTGACAGTTTGACAGTCTTTCTGGCCTATTGTCTGTCACCTATCTAACTGCCAATATATATTGACAGCCTTTCAGGCCTGATATCTGTCACAGATCCAGCCCCCACTATATGCTGACAGTCTTTCAGACCTAATGTATGTCACCAATCCAACTGTCACACTATATTGACAGTCTTTCAGGTCTAATGTCTGTCACAGATCCAGCTGCCACTATATTGACAGTCTTTCAGACCTAATGTCTGTCACCAATCCAACTGTCACTATATATTGACAGTCTTTCAAGTCTATGTCTGTCACCCATCCAAATACCACAACATATCACAAATTCAAACCATCATAGCTTAAACAATTTCAACTATTCTTCATAAAGTTTGTAGTATTCAGTAAAATATTCACTGCATTAAGTTTAAATGACAGATGGCCTTCAAGAAGTAGCCATGACTCAAGCTCTATTTTATTGTTACATACAAAAATGACAACACCTTAACAAAGCAAGATATTACCCAGTGTACTTGTACAAATAGAATAAGATGCTTTTGTTGTAATAAATATGTATTTCTAGGAAAAATCAACATATTCAGCAATGTTGCAAAGAGAATGAAAATTTTTACAAATGTTGATAAATATATGACAAAATTGTTAAGGAAGGGGGAAAAAATGGGCAACTTTATGATAAATGCAATTTCAGTCAATAAAATGGAATCTCGTTAAGATACTCTAAACACAAAACTTCAATCCTTTAACTACATTCTAGAATGATATAATTTACAACCATTAGACACTATTAAATATTTGGAAGTCTGTAAATGAAAAAAAAGTAATTGTAACAAATGTGCAGTTTTTGTTTTTAAAAAATAACAACTGTTAGCTGGCAATTTTTTGCCACACATCTGTACAGGAATAGCTAACAATAATTCCATAATTTTGAAAACAGTTACTTTCTACAGTTTTATTACACTTACCAATTCTATCCAATATGATTCATCCAGTTCAGATTAATATTTTTGTTCCATTCAATACAGATCAGTCAATGTCTAGAAGACACTTGCATTTCCAATTCAGCATCATTGAAAGTGCTTGCATTACATGATTCAATATACGTCGGAAGAAAACCAAAATGTCCAGTCTGTCTCCATTCATGCCCAGTTGATAATGATCAAAAGTAGTAATAATGTCCTAATAATGAAGAAAGACAAGTTATAGGAGAACTTTATAAATGAATCTGATTGGTTGCATTAAATAAACATCTTATGATAAGCTGACCTTATTGATACAATATTACAGGTAAAACTCATTATAACACAAATAATTATATCATGATTCCACTTATAACACAATGGCAGCATGGCTCCCATTTTTTAACTTAAGGTGACTTCTCTTTTTAACATCCTAAATACATAATATAAGGTGACTTCTCTTTTTAACATCCTAAATACATAATCTCAGAAAAGCCAATTATTTGTATCCCTATCAGATATTTAATCCCGGCACTGTGTTTAAAACTGATGACATTGGGTAAGCGCAACTTAAATCTTGCGTGTTCACCGTCTCATCCTAAGAGTAAATTAAGAACAAAATAAGAGTAAGCTAACAAAATTAACAGCATTTTGGATTCAGTGCAAATTCATCAGACAACAGTCACTAAACCTGATGTTATACCTGACAGTCCAGACATAATTAGTCCCACTTAATTTTGGCATGCCAAAATGGTTGCACCAAAACAGCAGCACCAAAAAGTCACATACCAGATAGTTAGTGTTACCCTTCAAGGTATATAAACAACTTAGTGATTCCTAAAGTAAAACATCCATATATGGGTTATGATCAGGTACATAGCAGCTAAGTTTGGGAATATCCCGTATAATTTTTGAACATCATCTTGTAACAATTTTAAATTCACCTTAAATGGGAAAGAAATCATAGTCATGGAAACATTGCAATTGTTTCAGCTACCACTGATCAATGGCATTAAGCAACCTGCAACAGATTTTGCAATCTAGATTTGGAATCCATAAAGAAAGTGTTCATAAATTAGTTGCAAAAAACATATCTTACAATTACAGTAAAGATTCTGGCATCTAGCATGATTATAATTGTTTACCATCTGTAAAACTTGAAAGAAAGCTAACTTTAGCTAACTTCAAAGAACTCAGTGTCACAACGTCCAAGTTTCCTGACATTTCCAAATGATTTAGATCCTCTAATAGCTACTGTGGCATACTAGGATAATTGGCGCCTGGGTCGACCTTGATGGTCTTGCTAATGATTTTCTTGCAATTTAATTTGTATTAGCTATTCTGGCCCCCCAAGTCTTCTAGTGCCATTAGTATGATACAGAATAGTTCCACAATGTAAGACATAGCACATACTGTTTTTGTTTTAGTGCTTCATCCAACCAGAAGAAAACTATCTGGGTGATGGGGATTATATTGTAGGACTATAGATACAGAACAGCTGTGTAACTATTCAAAATCTTAAACTCAATAATACCTAATATTTAGCTTAATATATCAAAAGGAATTTTTACAATACACAAGACAGTTTAAGGACCGCTTTTACCTTACTTGTAGCAGATGTACCAAACAAAAAAAAAGGCTGAGAAAATCTTGTTGGTTTATTTTTTATGCATCTAAAAAAAAATGCAGCAGACCACCAAAGCCCCAATCAACCCATAAATGTAGAAATATCACTAATTACATAAATCACTTGTCATCAAATGGCATATATTCGTAAACTGTATATCCCATGGCCCATAAACCAAATAAAGGACTAGATAATCTGTGGTCAATAGTTGCCTCGAAAATACATATCTCTCGTACACGTGCATATACCAGCTTAAATTATCGGGCCAACATAAAATCTCCTTAACAAAATTATTTAATTGTTTTCGGATTAGACTTAAATTATGAAAGATCGATTTTTTAAGTTCAACTTCACCATTTAAGTGCATGTCCATCGTTTTTAACCATCTAAACGATGTCATTATTACTTGGAAGCAGATGACAGATAACGCAGTTCTCATCAATCGTTTTACGAAACGAAACATTGCCATTGCAATTGTAAAATACAGATGAAAAATGTTCTTGTTTAACATTTAATTTGTTTGACGGAATATTTTATACGTTTCATATCATTTAGATTTTCATTATATATTTTTTTTAAGAATGCAACAAGCATCAATTGTGCCCAAGAGAGGTAATTTTAAGAGAGCTGAAAAACTTAGGCAGAAGAATTAATTCCCTTGTCAAAGAAAACACGAGTCTGAGTTTAAATGTAAGCAGTGCAGATAGTAGTAGTAGTAGTAGTAGTAGTAGTAGTAGTAGTAGTAGTAGTAGTAGTAGTAGTAGTAGTAAAGTGAATAACGCCAAACTTATTACACAGAATGAGTCTCATTTTTTCTCTTCAATCTGATATTTTAAATTTAATTAAAATTCCTGTCTCAACGTCAACATGACGTTATCTGAATTAAGAGAAAATGTATCCATTCTTCCATTTAATTTATTGTAACTTCTTCATCTTATAACCTGCAATATTCCACTTTACACGATATTTTTATTATAGTTGTGAGAACAATATAATTTATAATGTGAACCGAAATGAGTGACAGAAATTCTACCTGAATCAGAATTTTCAACATGTTGGCAGGAACCAGGTTTTCCCGTGATATTTCCCAAGATTTGTACATAGAGGCTGGCAGTAGCTGCATGAGCATCTATAGTCCGAGTTTCTTTTGACTACTCTCACTTGAGTTTAGGAATGTTGGGGTTTGGGGTCCCAGCCAATTGCCTATCGAACAGTCCGAATTGTTGGTGACCGTATAGGATAGCCTAACTGCGGATCTAGCCAACTTAAATGACTTTTCATACCTGATTTTATCCGAAATTGCGAGTATAATATTCGTAAAGACTTTAATCAGCTGAAAGGCGAGACTAAACTACAGTTTTGATGAAATCGGACCTGGTATTCGCTATTTGCATTACCTGTATAATGACTATAAAAATCTATCAACCTTCGTGTCCATAACATCAGAGGCCCAATAGTATCAGCAATAAACCCATTTCCTGTATTTATTTATTTATTTTTTTTTAAATACATAAAACTGCACATAATCTCTACATATTTATTTAAAGTACAAAAAAAACTGTCGTTGTAGCAGCAACATGGAGAATCCAGTCATTACGGGAAAAAAAAATCATGCATCAACGATGTTAAATTTCGTATCACGTAAATACCGCGTTGACAAATGTTCCATGTTTTGTGAATATAGCTTTTGGCAGGTTCTGGCGACGAAAAATATGTTTAAATACTGCGTTGACAAGTGTTCCATGCTTTGTGAATATAGCTTTTGGCAGGTTCTGGCGACGAAAAATATGTTTAAATACCGCGTTGACAAGTGTTCCATGCTTTGTGAATATAGCTTTTGGCAGGTTCTGGCGACGAAAAATATGTTTAAAACGAATAAATACGACAAAAACAGATTCGCTCACATTTTAGATGTGAGATTAAGGTCTATCAAAAGCATGAATAAAGTCATTTATTATAAGTATTTCATGTGTCCGAAAGTCATTTGTTATAAGTATGTCATGTGTCCGCGCCTTCAAGTCAGATGCTCCCACTATTGTTAGGTGGGAGTAGTACTAATATTAGAACCTTAGTCCTTTTGTGTTTCTATTGCTTTGGAACCTATTTTTGCCAGTTAAGGCTATCTCTATTTGTTTGTTTTCTGGTAGGTTGGTTTCACTATAGTTTCTTGGTTCATATTCATTCAGCTGTTATTGTTGTTAAATTGGATATAGTTCACATGATAATTGTTCTTTTCCTCAGTTTGTTGTTTTCTTTCTTGTTGTTGGTTCTTGGACTGTCCTTGTTGTTATTAATTTGGATGTGTTTTCTTGCGGATTTTGGGATTGTTGATTTTCTAGGTTTATATTTGCTGTTGTTGCCATGGGTATTTCCTCATACACTCCCCTGTTTGTTATTGTCTTTTATGCAGTTGACTGTTGGTTTTTGCATTTGTTGGTTTCGATATAATTGTTGTCGATTCTCTTGTTGTATCTTAGGGCTGGTTGTTTTTTTGTTGTTGTTGTGGTTTTTTTGGTAGTATTTCAGTCCTCGCCGATCTCAATCCTGATCCCGTTCTTTGTGTTCTGTCATTTAATTGATGTTCTTGTTGTTGCTGCTGTTGTTCCAGCTCTTGCGTACTCATTCCTGCTTGGCCCCTTGCTTCTGAATTCTCCAAGTATCTTCGATATTTATGTGGTATATGTCCTGTTTGTCCACATCTATTGCATGTTCTGTGATGTATGCAGCCTTTAGACCAGGTTTTAGTTAAAAATCCAAAACGGCTCTTTTTATTTCCCCCAATTTACTATTTTCAATTTCAAAGATTCAATTTCCATTCTAGATTGATGCTATTGGAATAGTATCTAATCTTGAAGATATCATTTTTATGTTAAATGTTTCTTCAAACTTCTCTTTCGTAACCTGCGGAGATATCTCAGAGAGATGTCTATCAGATGTAATTCTCCAGTTTGTTTCTTGATTTTCTTCAAAATTGATGTTGGTTATTTAACAAGACTGGTTGACCTTTTATCATAATTTTGCAATATGGCAGCATTGGTTACTTGTCCCTTGGTCTCAGAATATAATCTTGTATCCTTCTCGGTTTATGGAATATTTTTTTATAAAATATATTCCGGGTTATAAAATTCTGAGTTTTGCCATGATGTCTGCTGTTTCTGGTATTTTATCCCTTGGTATTTGTGACATATTTAAACTTTGCGTCCCTTTTTGGTACATACATTCTAAAAATGAACCTTCAGTATTGTCTATTCTTCTTATCTTGAAGAAATTATCCCGTTTCCATGAAACATGTTTATTTTGTCCATGATCTAAAGAATTCCTGGCCGTTCGCGGGGATGAGAACTAGCTGACAAGTGAAAATTCAAAGGTCGCTTGTGGATTAAATCCCAAATAATCCTAAATGATCTAAGTCCAAAAGTATATGAAGTTCTGAGTGAATTCATGTATTACAATGTTATAATCCACATCGCTTTTGAATGAATGCAAAATAATCTCATAGGAGTGTTTTAAAAACAAAACAAAAGCTTGAAATTACGATGAAAAATTTAAACAAATGAGTCTTATCAAAATTATATATGAACACAACTAAAAACACTGATCTGCGATTCCCAAAGACTGATAGGAAACACAAATAAATAATTGTTTACTAATAACTCTTTATTTATCACGTGACCTATAATAGATCAGTATATTCTCGAAAGTTAATGATTTCTAATGGAGACATTGCTCTGATTCGTAAATAGAACTAGGATTTGACCTTAAATTTAAGTCAACAACATGCCAAAACTCGGTTGAACACAACTCTCGTGCATGACAAAGTCAGGTATACAAAAGCTCTATTTTCCATCACGGACAAATGTCAAGCACAAAATATAAATAAAATATGCATAAAATTATGAAAGTTCATATTGATTCTGATTTCACAAGAATGCCCTCAAGAAAAAGCAAATGTCTCTTTATCTGGCTTAATTTTCTTTTAGTATAAGATAGTCATGCACACTCACGCACGTACACGTAGTGTCTTGAATGGATCAAAGTTTTATTTATTACTTTTTAATTTGGCATTTATTGTGTAGTATCTCCTTTCTAGGAAATATATGTGGTCCTGGAAAGGATTATTTTCTACGATAAAAGAGTCTTATGGACTTTACGTTATCAACTGTAACTGTGGCAATCCTTGTCCCCGGCTTAGACCACACCTGCAGTTGTTGCTTTGGTAGTGGTAACTCATGTTGCTGCTGGTGTTTCACTGGTTATCATTGATGTAGTCATATGTAATATTTAGAAGTCTTGAGTCGTGAAGCCCTCTTCATCCTTGTTAAATCCTTTAACACTTCTTGTGTTTGTAGGTATAGTGCGTATGCAAATAGTGCCGGATTAAGTTAGTGCGTGGCCTGTAGCATATGTTACAAAAGGACCCTAAATTTAAAAAAAAAAATAATTTTATACACAAATTTTTAACTTGCATTGTAAGGTAATTATATTTTTTAATTTGCTATACAGCCAGATAATACGACAAATATGTCTGACATTGCAGCAATAGTATTATTTAGCGTGGAAATTGCGGGGCCCGTATCATCTGCTACTTTTACTACTAGGAAAGTCTTGCACTGTACACATATGCTTTCAACATTTCCTTTGGTGCGGTTTTATAATATGTTTGTGTTTATGCCAGTATAAACACTGCTACCCTTTGTGTGTCATTATTTTATATTCTGTCTGCCAGATAGTGTGTACGAATGTAGAGCGTGTGTATAAACACTCATACCATTGCCTCATTGTGTCTTTGTATGTTATGTAGGCATAATCTGTATATCAGCACTCTTTTCGTTGGATGGTAGAGAATGTTTTGGATTAAACTTTTAAACATTAAAAGCGGGTGCTGGATAATAGGGCATATTTAGGATTGTAATAAAAAAATTGTGTTGAATGGTAGGGAGTGTGTTGGGTTGTAATCAATATATATATATATATATATATATATATATATATATATATATATATATATATATATATATATATATATATATATATATATATAAACATGCCATCATTTTTAGGCGATGCGTGTTTAGTCGTGATAGGATATAGGATATAGGCTGGTGTGTGCAGGCAAGGCGATGAGTGCCGTTTCTTGCAGAACTGGGTATGAAACTCCATAGGTATATATATATATATATATATATATATATATATATATATATATATATATATATATATATATATATATATATATATATATATAAGCCATTATTTTTCTTTGGATAGCATGTTTGTATCTATTAAAGTGTAGCGTTGAATAGTAAGTAGTAAGCATAACGTACACCTATAAGCATTCCTACCCACCCTTGTTAATAAAACATGTATGTGTGACGATATATATTGTGTATAAACATTCCAACCCTATTCTTTAGATAGTATGGGTGGGTGTTGGATAGTATGACAGAAAATGACTGCTGGATAAAAGTCTGTTTGTGCTGGATTGTATATAAAATTCTGCATAGGTTATTATTTATAAACACCCCAATAAATTATTTGATATTATGTTTGTCTGAGGGTGTATCTTTTTCAGTTCTGTTCCTTTATATCTCTTGTGTGATAGTATGTTTGCTTGTTTTGTAATTATGGCAAGTGAATAAATACTTTTACCCTCTTTGTTGTATAGCTGGGGTGTTTGGATATAATCAAAATGCGGCTGCTGACAATCGGGGTGTGTGCTGAGTTGTGATTAAAACGCTTTTTTGTAGATTATATTTGGTTGTGGGGATATATTAAAAAGAATGTTGATATTATATTTCCCGTACGGCTCTTTATATTTTGTACATGGAAAAGGTCTTTACAAATGCCCAATTTTAACATTATATTCCCACTTGGCTCTATGAACAGAGCAGAAATGTATACCGTTTGTAGTGTGTTTTTGGATAGTAATAAAGAAAGCAGTTGCTGCTTGATAGAGGTGAGTGTTGGATTGCAAGTGCGTGTTGGATTGTGGGGAAAAATGAGTACTATTCCCGTACGGCTAAATAAATTTTCAGCATGTAAACTGTCAAACGTGATCAGCAATTTCACGTTTGCCTTTCAAGTGCTTCTTAGTATAAACCTACGGCAATGTCCCACTTGGCTTTTAAGAGCTTTTTAAAATAAACCTATGGCGATGTTAAATTCCAATTTGGCTCTATAAACTTTAGCTCTTTTAAAGTTTAGTGACCTTAAAACAATCCCCGTATTAAAACTATGGATAATTTTAACACAGGATTTTCCTTACGTAAACAGCTTATTATGATGTTACTATATATATATACTCACAGTGTTAATCAACTGGAAATGAATTATTAAAAGCACTTTTTCAAAACTATACGACACTCGTTAGTAATTGCAGACACGCCCTGCGCACATCCCAGAAATCTAAATCAACGCAACGACTGATCGTGTTTAAAGACTTCCAGCAGTATCAGTGGTGACATGTTAATGGGGCAGTATCAATACAATATCCAATCTAACGGGTTCATAGAGGAGAGCAAATCATTTGCTTATTAAATTACGCTTTAACCTTGACGAAAAAAAGTATATATCTTATTCAGCTTTGATCATGCGTGCACATGCTTCATTTATTTTCATCGTATTTAACGATATAAAACAATCCATAGTATGAACGATAGAAAGCAAAACCAATATTAGTGAAAGAAATCAACAAAAGACACCAAATGTTTGGTTTGGAGTTTAAAGGCACAGCAACACAAATAGGTAATTGTAGTTGTTATTGTTGTTGTTGGGCTTAACACCATTTTTCAGCACACAATAGGCTATTCATGGCGGCCAGTATTAATGGTGGAGGAAGAAACCGGGAAATCACCGGAAAGAACCACCGACCCACGAGAAGCTACTGGCGAGCTTTCTCACATATCCACATTCGCGGAATCCTAGACTCGAACCCACGCAGACAGAGGTGAGATGGCAGTGATCCGTAACGGATAGCGCTTTAGACCACTCGGCCACTCGGGGCACAGGTAATTGTAGTGAAGTGCCGTACAGGAGGACACACGCTTGGATGACATGTTCCCTTTGCATAAGTAAATGTAAGAAAAGTGAACCTTTGGTGTTCTTCTATATGCATATATATGTTTGCAAATTTGGGGTTTTATGTACAGGACGGTTTCAAAATAATGATTATCAACTTCTAGTTGACATTGTAAAATTTCACTGATTCAAGGGGCCTATAGGGTCTGACTACGACATTTTAAAATTGAATAGCTTGAATAGTCCCAAAATGTCTCATAACATTTTTAAAATTGCACAAATTCAAATGACTTATATTGTCTCACTATGGTATAGATCTTAATTATGATGATGTCAACAGTTCTTTTTATAAATGCAAGCCAGTAATTTGTCAATACAAATGATTTATTTAGTTATAAAATAGTTACAGTTAAAGATATCTTTTTCCATTTGTTTGGTAAAGATCAAAGTGGTCGAAAAATTTAGAGAGATTCCAAAGGTATTTGGCCTGGAAAATAACAGTTAAATTGTTAATCTATTTGTAAAACAAATATTAGTCGCAAACCCCAACCAACCAGCTTTGGATGATCATCAGCTTGTATTTTGTAGCAAGATTTGATTAAAAGAGGATTATATCAATGACCACAAACACAACTCTCTAAATGAGTCTAAATTCAATAAACAATGCAACGTCTCTCACAGGTGAAAGTTAGTTCACAATGACCTTATTTTGGTACGGCTGAATAATTCTCTATAACAAGCAAGAATATATTAATTTTCATGAATGTAAGTCAAACAGAAGGTTTATTAAGGCGTTTCAAACGTGAACAAGCAAACAAACTAACGAACGAACGGACACAACGATATAGCATTCACGCTTAGTTATCGAGGGGATAATTAACAGGGACGACAAGGATCAAATATAGTTGCAGTTATGAACAGGTATTTAATTAGCAGTCTTGGGAAAGGTAAAAAATTTAGATAGACTTATTTAATGGATTATATAGTTTGTAAATAGGTCAAGGAGCTACAAAATCAATTTCTTGTGTCTATGTTATTCAGTTCTTGTCTGTACCATTTCAAAGAGTTTAATATCATGGCTATAAATTATGTTTCGGTCTCCTTTGTCACATATCTATTGGGCACTTGATTTTCGTGTTTTATTAAAGCATTTAATTACAGAACATTTTTCTCCGACTTTGATGGTAGTGATAAACTTTCGACCATGCCCACCAACCACAGCTTTTTTGATACGTTACGTGATTTTAACAAGAAGACGGATCATTTAAAATTATTTGAAATTACCCTTAACCGTACACTTGTTACATATATCCATATAAAACAAATTCATTTTAGGTGGTGCGGCATATCCACTTGACCTTGACCGTGCGAAAAAGGTACTAAATCAGACTGACGTAAGAAAGAGCAAGCAGAAAGCTTATTTCGCCTGCTTGAAATGAGTAGGGTGGTTTTTTGTGGTTTTTTTTTTTTAAATATGCCTGCAATCAGGATGCAGAGGGGAATCCAAGAATATTATTTGGAAGAGAGGAAGCGTAAAAAAAAAATTGGCGAGAAGTTTTTTAAGATGGAAACTCCTGCAAGGGACCAGGAGAATGAAGTCCTTAATTTTTATGCATATTAAGTTTCAAATTCAAAATTTATCCAACTGTAGAGAAAACGTCTGGCAACATTCCAGTTGTTTAGTCAAAGCTCTCTGTGGCTACATTACCATTATTAAACTAGTGAATATGACATGATATAAATCGTATGGGCAAAAAAATTGGATTTTACTGTTTATGATTTAAAAACCAACAGATCACGTCCGAATTTCAAAGATCTTCATTTCTCGTACGCCCTTCTTGCTATTCTCAAATAAATTTAAGACATCCCTTGTCAGAGTTAGCCATGGAAAATAGTAGGAAAAGACATACCAACTGTCAGAGTTAACCATGGAAAATAGTCGGACAAGACATACCAACTGCGATAGAGTTTAGAAAGCCAACCATATTAAGTGATAGAAATGAGGGAACACGATTACGATCGACGTTTGGAATCAGATCACATATTTAGACGCATCGTCGAAGATTATGTCTGTTGAACATCGAACCTTTTAATCCGCGTGACAGTTTCTTTGGAAGAAATAATTATATCACTCTTGTTGTACGAAGTCAACGAATGTAAAGGAAAATAAATAATACACACCGAGATGCGTTCGTCCTACCTCTGGGTGTGTAAATATGCTCCATTGCCAATACCAGATGATACAAGTAAATTAACTTTAGCACTTTTCTTCAACAGAACATGTTAAGGGGATATACATAAATATTGTGCAATTCTGACTCTTTGTTTGAACAGACTATATTCATAAATATAAATATGCAAATATATCTCTCATGCAAACACACACACACACACACACACACACAAATACACACAAAGACATGTAACGTGTACATTAATATTATCAAGATATCAATTCTAAAAGAAAGAAACGAAAATATTAATTTGTGTACAACATATTGAAATCTCTAATTATTGGAAGATAAAAACATCCAAATTTAAGATAGTGCTTTGTTATTGATTTGGAGTGTAGGAGAAGCGTGCTCCAATCAATAATTCATATCCTGAATATAATAAGGACATTGAAATGAATTTAGATTAAGCATTTATTATTGTTCAGCTTTCACTTGGTAATGGAAAAAGCCTAATTAATAAACCAGTTCAATAGTTCACCAATCGGATAGAAGCCGAATAATGTTTTATCTCAACATTCAATCAATAAAACCTTATTAAATTGCGTTGTGATGTTGGGAACAAAGTAATTGATAATCACCCTAGGGAATAATTAAATTAATTAAGTTCACAATGTGAATGACCACTGGAAGGTTATGGACATGATCCAAAAAGTCGTTACTTGGAAAAATACCGTCCACACACTCACACTCTACCCCCCCCCACTAAAACTTGATATAAAGTTAAAGCTGTCCTTGGATAGCACGCAAGAACCACGCGTGATTTTTAGACGGACTTCTTTTGACCCTGGATGAAGCGCTGTTAATTGCCAGTTCCAGGATATAAAAATAGGCACTGGACTGGTTATTCTCAGTGGGATTCCAAGCTCTAGAAGTGTCATGTCTATTTCTTACAGGTAAGAAAATTATGTTTTATACTCGCTTTTGGAAGTTAAAGATTTTATAGTGAGTTGTGGTATTCTTCTGAATTATTTTTATTTCATTAATATAATGTAATAGTGAGTTCTCTTTTCTACTATGAAATATTTTACTGATTTAATATTTTACTGAATTGATGTTCATTGTATTTATAATATAATATTATTGAGTTCCCTTCTTCCACAATCATAATGTAATGAAACATTTTACAGCTTCGCTGTTCATTAGTATTTGTTTGAAATAATTACTAGCTTCATGTTATAATTTAATTGAGAATAAATATATATTCTTTAAATAATAAGTATAACATTCACAGATCTTTTTCAGGTCTTTACCTTACAATAAATAAAATAAAATACATTTATTACAGTTATTGAATTTTAGGCTCTTTAAATATTTAAATCACTTGTATTCAAAAATACAGAAAAATGAATGGACAAATGAAAAATACTAGATTGTGGAAGAACTATTTAATAAGTATTGTAATATGTATTGTATGTATTTCAACATAAATAAATTTACATGTTGTATCTTTAGAATATATATATATATATATATATATATATATATATATATATATATATATATATATATATATATATATATATATATATATATATATATGTCAATAAAGTGCGATTCCAAGCTCTAAATGAGTGTCATGTCTATTTCTTACAGCGATCCCACCTCTTCGCAGCCAAGCTTTCTCCACAAAAGATGTAATCTACACCATCATATGTGACACCTTATTCTTATGAATGCTGAACTTTCTACCTTCTCGTAACTAGACACGAGAAGAATGTTATGATAGAAACGTCTAAAACAACTTCAGACATTTCATATCATAATAATATTAAGATACATCAATAGAAAGGGTGTTACTCAGATCATGACGTATAAAATTATTTACTCAGTATTTGATACATGTTTAGCTATTGCATCTACAAGATAAAATTTGAAAAGAGTCCACATTTTCTTGAATGTGAACATTTTATTATACAACTTTTGGATAAAAAATTTCTCTCTTTTTGTGGTATCAAACAATGCTTTAGTATCCTGGAAAATTTGATGTTTTGAAGCGGGTCATGTCCCATAAATTTTATATCTTTCAATCAGAATATAGAAATTTATACTCATATTACCCGACTTGTAACATCCAAGATATCACCTTTGGAAATCGCAGTATTTGGCATATAATTCATTCCAAACCCAATTGATGATTTTAAAAAAAAAAATTCAGTAACTCCGTTTCGCTAGCAAAGAATCAGATATGTTAGCTCTATCTGTACCTTCGCAGATCGATCAGATATTTCAGGTCTTCGGGTCTGCGAATTTTACTGGATGTTTGGGCAAGCCACCGCATCCAATAAAAATCAAGTTGTTCAGACTTGAACACTGTTCCTACATGATTGAGACAAGGAAAGAACACAACTGGAATAAATTCATAAATACGGCATTTTCCACTGCAATTTCATGTTGGTATAAATACATAATCTCCCTCAAATACACGGGTTATCTCTGGTAGGTATTGATACTTTCGATGTTTAAAATACAAAGTATCCTTTCTAAGTCAATTCCCTTCACCATTTTCAGCCTATATACAATGCATCGGTGTTTCACGATATTGGTAAGTCGGTATTACATACTAAGGAGTCAATCCATGGAATCCAAGGGATGTCACGAGGACAAAGCACTGAAATATCAGATACATCAGACAAGGTGTATCGACACTTTGGCTAGCCAAGATGTCACTAACTCGGAAATCAAAATAAGCATTCAGTGCTTTCGCCTTCTTGTTTACAAAAGTATATGCATTCTCACTGATGATTGTTTTTTTTTTCTAATTCTATGCATCAATCTAAGCTGAAAAACGATTAAATTTACTAGATCGGCCACTTTTTGGCCAAGTATTGATAATTTATATTGCACCTCAGTTGTCTGGACCAAAACTCATGTTTGCTATAAGGTTTATTATTGTAAATATTATGTATTAACACATCACTCACAATGTTGTTTTCTATACATTGAGGAGCTCCAAATGTCGGTTATTTCGGATTTAAACACACTTTGGAAAAAACAAATTGGAAAGTAAAATATGCAGATAAATAAAGATTTTAAATATGTTCTATAAAAGTTGCATCTACTGTAATTTAGTCAGAATAGATTTTTTGAATTTTTACGTAAATGAATTTTTGGTGATAAATATAAAATATAAATAGACAGCTCAATAGAGAAGTATGTTGTGTGGAATATAGTGAAGTCAAGGGAAAGCAACTCTTGCTACTAATTGGTCCCAGAGACGAGAGTCAGATATTTTCCTTGAGCCTTTTTACCTACCTTATTTCTTATGAACAAATTATGCAGTGTTACGAATCTATGACTTAAACTGTGTAACAGAAAAAGCGACAACAATTGTAAATTTCAACAAATAATTTATTTTCGCGGGATACAGAGTGAAAACTTAAAAAGAACGTACACTATTTTTAATTAGATCCCAAATAGTCCTTTAAGTTTTCTCACAAGTTCAAAAGTATAGAGTATTCTGAATGAATTCCAGTGGTATTCCGAATATTGCAATTTTGATTGTGCTGATGTGCCAGTAGTCTCCAATATGCTAATATCCCAACAATATGATGTATCACAATGTTATAATTCAAAATGCCCTTGAATGAATTCAAAATAATCCCAAAATAGTGATTTTGTCAGAAAATCAAAAAGCACTACAACTCCAGATAATAATTTAAAGAAATATATCTTCTCAAATTAAAGCTGAACACAAGAATAAGACTGATTCCACTTCGGGTGTTAAGGCAGGAATGAGTAATTTCGAAGTAAACTACATTAATATAAATGCTAAGACACAATAACAGAGCCAGGATGATGGTCATTTTCCTGTCAAATTAGTAAACAACTTGCTTCTTGAATAGTCTTAATCTCTAAAAAGGGAGACATAAAACATCCTAGAGCTTGAATTCAATATATGTAAACATGTTTACCTTTAATTAACAATGATGTTAATATATACTCTAAAAAAGGACAAATATTAGCTATTTTTAATGTAATTTACAAAATAACAAGACATTAGTCAGGTAGGCCCTAAACTCAATTACTGACCTTGGTCAATCGCACAATATTGATGTACATATAATCAATAAAAACCACACAATACTAATTAAGTATACATAAAATTCTTTCATTATTTTTTAATTAGCTTTACACTGGACTCAGCAAGATTGTAAATTATATGGAAGACTTTTATCTAACTATCACACTTCTTTGGACACCACCCCACCCCGAAAGAAAAACAAGATAAAAAAAGCAAAAAGAACAAATACAGCAATAAAATTAAAGCAGATGCACCTTTGTTGTTGATTTTTTCTGGGGAGTAACATAACTTTTCGTCCTTTTATCAACGAAACGAGATACGTTTGTGCTAAAGCATATTGGAAGTAAATCTTTACAGATCATGTCATCGAAAGACGAAACCGGGTACACTGGATAGTGGTTTAAAACACTTGCTACTTGCGTTTTAAATGGTTATCCCAGGTACCCGGATGTTAAAAGGCGGTGAGCGGAAGTAGTTAGGGGAACCGGTATGACTTAATGTGAAAAGTTACGAAAAGTGCAAACAGTTGCGAAAAGTTATGAAAAGTTGTGAAAAGTTACATAAGTAATGCGAAAGTTTCGAAAACGTTATCGATGGCGAGAAGTTATTATATATATATATATATATATATATATATATATATATATATATATATATATATATATATATATATATATATATATATATATATATATATATATATATATATATATATATATATATATTGACCGACCCGACCATTTTTATTTTTTTTTTCAGTTTCACTTAATACTTCTATTTCACAAATTAAATTGTGCAATAGCTCGTTCTACATAGGATTTAATATATTTATTAATTATATATAAAGTATTTCCAAAAAGATCAAGTTTGCTAATTGCATTCTTGTCGCGTAAATGCATAGACTATATTTTATTATCAGTATCAATCAGTTTTTTTATTTCAGAAATGAAAATTATAACGTGTAATAACTGATTTTCAAAATCATTTAACATATAGTAGTAGATGCTGAAAGAGAACGTCTTTTTATAAATAACACTGAATTATACACCATCGTCCATCCAAACTTTGAAGGTCTCAGTCAGGACCAGTATCAAATAGCTTCATGGCGGCTTACCATGTCTTCAAAAACTGCATGGTACAGTACTGGTGACGGAGACTGCTTGCTCAACTTCTTTTCAACCTACTTCGTCGGCAACGAGTCAAGAAGCATTGATCTCTTTTACATGCAAAATTCAGAAATATCCCATGTATTCAGGATTTATACTGTGTTCGCTTTGACTTTCATGGCACATGTCTGGAATGTCCAGCGCATGGACGAGATGAAAGATTCAAAGGTTGTTCTACAAGATATATCATCTGGAGGAAGAGAGGCATGTTTTTTATTATCCGTAACATCGACATCATGAAACGTTCTGCGGGGAAAAGATCAGAGTTCTAGGACGACTGTGGTGCTTGGGCCAAGTGTGCATCACCATCTACAAAATTTATTGAAAAAAATGGCACTCTCTTGATGATTGTTAAACGCCAAGATGTGCATTGCGTCGAGAGAAACGTCAACAAGCAGCGCATCTACGAGCCATTACAACCACAACCATTTGTAAACAAGATCATACATGTTCACAGAATTTACCAAAATCTAAAGAGCTCTCCGTCAGGACCTGATCAGTTAAATCGGTAGATAACGTGATTTTAGAGAGCAGGTAATCTCCTTCTTGATATTGCAGACAGCATCGTGCTTGCCGAATACATTGGAAAATCTTCGTCCAGACATTATCTGTCAAAAAAATAAGTCATCTACATTAAAAGAAAGCCTTAGATAGAGAAAGATTAGCAAACAAGTTAGAGCAAAAAGGGGTGAAGGAAGCAGAGAGAATGGTAAATTCTGAAACAAATGACGGTTACCAGTATGTAAGAAGCGAGAAACAACTCCTAAATATTAAGCATTCAATAGCAAGAACAAAACACCGCCCATCCAAACCAGGGATCATCGCCGACCACATTGTTTGCAAGGAAGAAATGACAAAACAAGTAAATTCGTCCAAACTATGAAACACATGAATGGCTTACAACACCCAGTCATGACTCTACAACGAACAACAGATCACAGATATTAGAAGGTTCTGTTGTTTTGAATTGTTAGAGTTCTCGGAATTGATAAGACCTACAACCTCGGTTATTTTCATAATACTCCGACAGTATTTGAAAACCTGTCCGTTAAAAGGCTATCTACAGATACAATCCGAATGTGTTCGGCCTAACTTTCATCCATACCAACTCCAGCTTCAAGGCCTATTCTGCATTCCTCCATGGCGTCGCTGACAATTTGACAGACAACCAGCTGGAATTACTGACAATCGGCGCATATAATGAATTGGCATTCAAAACCATTTTTAAACGCTAGTAGTGATATGGGATGCATTGGCGTCAATTGAAATCCCAGTCAACGAGGTCGTGGGACACCTTGGCATCAATGGAAATTTAACATGGGAAAATTTGACATGGAGTGAATGGGGAATTGAACAAAGTGACAAGGGATTGGGCCACTTTAGCGTCAAGGCAATCTTAATGTTAAAAATGGGTATATCAAAATTTGAGTCAATGGCAATTTAAAAAGAGTGGGTTACTTTGGCGTCAATGTGAATTTAACATGGGAAATTTAGCATGGAGTGAATGGTATATCCACTATGGCGACAATGACACTTGAACATGCGGAATACAGGGCAGGCAGTTTGGCGACAATGGGACTTAACATGAGAATATATAGCCACTTTAGCGACAGTTGAACTTTCATGCCAAATCTGGTTCTTGGGAATTTAACATGGTAATTTTATATAAAAAGAAAAAAAAAACATAGGAACAATGTGAATTAAAATAAGTTGGGACTGTATAGGAACAAGGGGAATTGAACATAGGGATGTATAGTTACAATGATTTGGGACTGTCTAGCGATAATGGGAATTTGACGTGGGGAATACAGGACCGGCACTTTGGGGTTAACGTGACTTTAACATGTGAATATTGGGCCTGTATACGGACAAGGAAAAGTTGGGACTGTATATGGACAATAGTAATGGAGCAGGTGGGTTGACGTCACGGTAAAGATATTTGCACGACCTTGTCGAAAGAACAACGGGATAAAAAAAAGATTTATCACTACGGTAAAGACCATCGAAATATGATGTACTCAATAGATGGCAGAAGAACTGCAACCATAACTCCTTTCTGCAGGTTGGAAGCCGAGCCAAATTCGAAGAAAGCAGGCAGAAAGTTCTAGAACACTATCAAACAAGCCAAGCTTGAAACGAAAAGTAGTTATATAGCCACACCAGTTGCTGACTCTTGTCACATGATACTCATTTGAATTTTACCTAATAATCGGACAAAATATCAACAAACCTGTGTGCATGGACGCTCGTGAAAAACAGTAAAATAAAAATATCACTACCATTAATAGCAATATCCGAAGAAAAAGGAAAATTTAAAACCAAAACAAGAAAAAAAAAACGAGAGACAATATTTTACATAAATTCTCATGTTTAAATTTAAATTATGTATGCCTTTTTAAAAGAAATTTACAAATTTTAAAAGTACTTTTCGCACCCGTTTTGACTTTATTTTTCGAAGAAAAAAAAGTTTTTATAGCACTTTCGAAAAATATATTTACACTTAATGCAAATGAAGATAATGAAAACCTTTACTATTACTAACTTGTTTTAATTTTTAAAAATGTCAAAAAGTGACTTTGTTGAAACTTTGAGAGACCGAAATTTGGATTTCGGTAACGATATTAACTTTCGTAGCAGTTGTGGAAACAAAATTTCTTCAAAAACATTATCAAATAAAGGAAATCTTTCGTATGGCTAACATTTAATGTACTTTTAGATATAGTAGAGGTTTTGGGAATAAATAAGATTAAATAATTAGTTTAAGGCAACTTTTCTAGTCTTAGCTTACATTAACATTTTGTATTTTTTGCAACATTTTTGTAACTTAAGTTTCGTAATGTTTTGTACTTTTCTTAACTTTACGCACTCTTCGTACTTTAGTCATACTCTTGGGTAACAAGGAATAAGAAAAAGATAAGTAGAGTGATCGCCCATTATAACACACGTGAGCGTCAGAAACAAATATTTCGAATTCTGCAAAAGATGTTACATTTCCTAGTTCAGAATCAAGTAAAATGAGAATTAAAGTATTATGCAGAAACCCTGATGATTATCTTCGGGAAACGAAACGTGATATACACAGAGGTAACTCGTGTTTTAGTTACTAAATAATGAAACGTATTTTCGCTGTTTGTTTTTGTTTTATTTTATTTTTCCTTTGTTATATTATAGACTGTTTATGCAACTAAAAGCAGATATGTTTCAGTGGAAGAGAATACGTGATGCACAAAATAAAGTTAAACTGATTCTTGAATGTGACATTACATGATTTTCCAACATAATTGCATGTAGGTAATATTTTCAAAACGCATTTAAAACAAAACAAATATTGAATAAAACGATGGTTCCACCAGATTTCATTAAATTTGATTTAAGTATCAGGAAAAAGAATAACCAATAAGTCACATTTTTGGCAGGCATTTTGTTTTATATAAATGGAATATATTCTGTTTGTGTATACATATCTCCTGACCTCAAATTAAACATAAATTATTGCTTTAAAATTTATTATTAATTTTGATTAACCAAAGTCTTTTCAATCCGGATTATTGAATGCTCTGCACGTTAACTGTCATTGAGAAACTTCCAGAAGAAAATTATAGAATGCTGATGATTTGTACATGATTGCCAGGTTCTAAATTGAGTGAAGAAAAGAGCACATCATGTCTAATCATCACAATATAGGATAGTATGAATTTCTTTATCAAGTTTTCATTGTGACATCACAGCATGCAACATTGATCTCTTCTAAAATTGCCCATGTACTTTAACATTGATTTTGCCATATATACTTCTCGAGGTTTGTATTGTAAATAATGACTTTCCAAATGAGTATAGATGTATGAGGATCCAAATAAATTTGAATAATCGTCATTTAAAAGTAGAATAAAATTATAAAGAGAACCTATGTTACAACCTAGTATCACAGTAGGAGGTCTTATTATGTATGTTATGTCCAGGAGATCTTATTATGTGTACAACTCTTACTCACTATTATTATTACATGAATTTCCAGTATTTTGCATCAGTTATGTGTCCCCCAAATCTGGAAGATGTGGGACAGTTTGTTTTCATTTGTCCCATTAAATATGTGTCCCCCAAATCTGGAGGATGTGGGACACTGTTTCATACTCATGGCATCCTGGGTGCAACACTGTAAAAGTCAGAATTCTCAATATGTTTCTAATGCTCAAAATAAAAGACTATACTTTTATAAAATCAGAATACTTTTTGTGAATATTCAAATAGAAAATTGGTATTCACATACTCTGTTTCTTGATGGTGAGTGTGGCAACATTTTGTAAAAGAAATGATGTCAAATGTAGATCATGCATTGCTGAATTACTTTATGAGTGAACAACTTAAGCGGAGCGAAAATTCTAAATCCAACTAATAAGTTAATCATAAATGCAGACCAGATGTACAGGCAAGTAAAGAAAGTCAATGAAAAACATATAGAATAAGTGTGATATCAAAATAAAGGCCAACTTTTCATATCAAACAAATGAGTTAATTATATTAAATTGGGCACCTTTCTTTGCAATTCTGACTATTAACAAACTGCTTTCCAGAGAAATGTTTGAGAAAGATTCAGAGCTTAAAGAATGTTAATAAACGTTTTTCTGTGCTAGCAGGACTTTGATTGATAATTGTAATATTTTCAAAAGCATGCAGCTGTTTAAAGCCCTTTAATTGAGCTCAGTTTTATTCCACCTATTCTCTATTAGCTATACTTCACGTATAATAAGCACTAAAGGAGCATTTATGATTGCTCCAAGTGTGAAGATAAATGGGGAAAATGCTACATTTATTTGCATTTTGGTCCAAATCTGAATCCTCAAAAAAGTTAGTGAAAAATGTTATTAAAATTAGGTTTCGTTGACAGATTTTGCACTATTTTCTCTGCTGCTTGGTTGGGTGGCAGTAAAGTAGATCAAAGAAAATAGGTTGGATTTGAGAGCTTTAATTAAATATTTGAATTATATCTGAATATATTAAATCAAGATTCAAATAAGAAAATGTGTTGTTTCAGGTTTATATGATGGGTATCATAGCTTGAAAAATCACCAATTTCTTTTAAAGCAGGATGAAAAAGTTCCAATTTTGCAATTATATTTATTTGTATCACTATCCTTTTCTAGCTACATGAATCCATGCACAACTTTGGGATCTTTTGATACTGGCCAAGCACAGGAATTTTCTTAAGAGAACATTGCTATGATAATACCCAGCTTGACACAATGAGTTTTGTTGTTGTTGTTGTATGGCTTAATGCCATTTTTCAACACACGATAGGCTATACATGGTGGACAGTATTAATGGTGGAGGAAGAAACCAGGACATACCTAGAAAGAACCACCGACCTACGAGAAGCTACTGGCAAGCTTTCTCACATGTCCACATTCCCCGAATCCGAGACTCGAAACCACGAAGACAGAGGTGAGATGGCAGTGATCCATAACAGAGAGTGCTTTAAACCACTCTACCACTCGGGGTCTCTCTCTAGTTTTGAAAGACAATTGTAAAGTTTATTAAATGCATCAAACAATGACAGGGCTGGAAAATAGAAATTATTTAATTTGTTTCATAAATTTTATCATGAAGTGATCACACATTATTGAATCTTCTGTATATCTGTAATTTGAATTAAATTGTACACAATAACCAATTAACACAAGACATCTTTTAAAGATTTTATTTACTTTTCAGTTCCTAGGAATTATGATCCCGGTCTTCACCCATTTGAGGCAAACAGAGAGTATGTCAGGGCACTAAATGCCACAAAATTAGAAAGAGTGTTTGCTAAACCTTTCCTGGGCTCATTGGATGGGCACAGAGACGGAGTTCATTGCATGTGCAAGCATCCAAGAAGTCCATCTGTATTGTTGTCTGGGGCATGTGATGGAGAGGTGGGTTTTGAGTCAATCATTGTCACACAGTATACACACAAATATAATTTCACTTCACATCTTTCTGATACAGTAAAACCTGTAATGAGAGACCATCCCTTCTGCCAACAAAAAGCAGTCAATTAAGACAGGTTGTCACTCATAGCAGGTTTGTACAAAAAGACCAGTGTCCAAGGTCCAGTTTTAGAACAATTTCAAGAAAAATAACCAAAATCATGGTACATATATCCTATTCTTTATTAATTGTTCTTACTAAAATATTGTATGCATTTATCTAAAATCAAAATTATATAGCAGTAAAGATATAATTCTATCATTAATCATGAAATCACATTTACATTTGAAGATCACATATTTTAGAATATATGAAACCATTTATTAATTACTCCTTTTCCTTTATAACAACCTAAATTTGTTTTACCAATGTTTAAACCACTTTTTGTGGGTGGTCTGCTCTTTTTTACTTCTTTCAGTTACAATAATTTTCTCCAGCCTTAAAATTTGTCTCTTTTTAGTTGGAGGTTTGTCCATTGTTATTAAAGTTCTAAATGTTAAAATTATTAGTGCACAGTTGTAATATCGAACGTAAAGACAGTTTTGACTGGGCAGGGGAAAATATGAAAAAATATATACATGTGAATTGAATATTTAACAATTAATGGAATAAAAGAAAAAATTATCTCATCCAGAACAGGACCATTTCCTCAGAGAAAAAAGTCCACGGCTTCATTAAAAAATGACATACTAGGATTAACTCTATAAGCAAAGTATGTAACCCTGTCACACCAACTTGATTAGACGACAGCTTTATGATTGGGATTTAAACACTTGACATTGGGGGGAGGGAACAAAAAACATCACAACTCTTGAACACTATTAATAGAATCCAGCAAATGATTCTCTCTTGCTGGTTTAATAGACAATGACCTTATGAACCCGGGGCATTACAGATTAAATCAAGACAATGTACATGACCACTACATCAACTGTGGCACTACAACGGCAATTCATGACATGTACATTAGCCTGGTTTATAGACTGTAGCATTTATCACTGGTAGCAACAATCCTTTTATTTTTTTAATAATCCTTTTATGTTTGTTTTTGATCAGAACAATTGATACTAATCAAGCGGTCATTGTAACAATTGATTATATATAGGATTGTGGTTTCTTCTGTTCAAGCAATACAGTCATTCATTGTGATGCTGGGTCCTACGAAGGCCTGGAAGCAGGCTAAATGTGGGAAAAATTGGTCTATGAATGACCAAATAAATAAAAAAAACGAGGATAAAACTGACCTTTATTTAATCTTTGTAAGAATGACTGCTCATGCCATTCTCAATATAAAAAAGTTTTTTAAAAAAATAGGCTGGCTAATGTCTTAATTTTTTTTTAGCTCTGCTTCGCATTTTATAGTTTCTGTTGTAAATCAGACTTATAATATGGTTTCTGTACTACCATGGGACATGTGTTGTTTCATGAGGTGCTGGAGGGAAAATTTCCGTAAATATTAGGGATTAGGCTCTGAAGGGATAATTTCTTAAAAATATTCTGTATTCTGACTGCTATTTGTTTCCACTTGTTGATTCATTTACTTTTTATTCACAGGTGAGGATATGGAACTTGGCAAAGAAGAAATGTATGAGTCAAGTGCAGGCACACGAAGGCTTTGTGCAGGGTATTTGCTCTGTCCCTGATGGTAGCTCCTTTCTCACTGTAAGTCTGAGTTCTCATGTGAATTTCAGTCTCATTGTTAAACAGTACAAATATTTGACCTTGGAATTAAGTTAAAGGTCATTGCTTGCATTTTTGTATTTTGCTGACTATATGGACAGTAATTTGTTAATATGCAAATGAATTTTGGACCAGACTTGTATTTATTTGGATTCCAGCAAACAAGCCTATAGTCCTCTTTTGACATTGATTTCAAGGTCATTGGTCTTAACAATGGGTTACATCTGTACATGCTTTTAAGTTTAAGTGAGTTTTTATCATTTAACTCTGATTGTGCTTATATCCGAATAATAATTTGAATAATAAAAAACTCACTTTATTTTCTTCATAATATTACCAAGTTTAAATTGACTAAATTTAACTTCTGAGACAAGCTCCATAATGTGTATCAGATTCAGAATCATGGTAAAATGTTTTGTATTGTTATTACAGCTGTCTGAAAATTTTAACTTGAAAATAAAAAATATTTTTTTTATCCAAATATGTTAAGTTTTTATATGTTCACTATTGCTAAAAGAAAAGAAAGGTTTTTTTTTTAGCTTAATAACTAAATTCTGGACAATGTAATTTCATCAGAGTTTGTGCAGGACTTGCACTTTAGGCAAGAGGCTTCGTGCTTGGGAGATGAAAAGTTTAGGTTTTAGGATTTAGAGAGAAATGGGTTTTGTTTTAGGATAAAAATATTTTGTCCATGACTTTTATTTCGGTAACACACCATGGACTGGTTAATACAAGGCAGACAATTAATGTACCTTGGCCAGACTTGTAATGTACCATGGCCTATATTGTGGATTTTAAACACAGGAGAGACCTGTAATGTACCATGGCCTACATTGTGGATTTTAAACACAGGACAGACTTGTAATGTACCATAGCCTACATTGTGAATTTTAAACACAGGACAGACATGTAATGTACCATGGCCTTCATTGTGGATTTTAAACACAAGACAGACCTGTAATGTACCATGTCCTACATTGTGGATTTTAAACACAGGACTGACTTGTAATGTACCATGACCTACATTGTGGATTTTAAACACAAGACAGACCTGTAATGTACCATGGCCTACATGTGGATTTTAAACACAGACATACTTGTAATGTACCATGGCATACATGGTGGGCTGTTAAATACAAGGCTGACATATAATGGACTAGGCCTACATGGTGGATTTTTAAGCACGACAGACATGAATTGTACCATGACTTACATGGGGGTTATTAAACACAGGGCAGACACATAATGTACCATTCACTGTATTCTTGTTAATGTAACATGGCAGTCAAGAACATGTGAAGATTTTAGTTTTTGTGGTAAACTTTTTATTTTCAGGTTCAGTATGAAAAGCAATGTCATGTTTGAAAAAAACCACAATGCATATTAAGATAATTGAAGCCAATGTTTTGCAATACATTGCTCACAAAGTGTACTAACCATTACCCACTCCTGTTTGTGTACTATCCACTGAAGTACACAGCGAAAGCCACTATGTTTATAGGAGGGGTCGGGTCTGAACTACAGACCATTGATTTATGATTATGTTATTGTTTGCAGTAAGCACTTAGAGATTTAGAAGTGAGTTACAAACAGACTAGAAGACTGCTGTGGTGGCATAGTGGTTGGAGCAACCGCCTCAGATGCAGTAGGTTGTGGGTTCAAACCCTTGGCCAAGTCATAGAAAAGACTTATAAAAATGATACTAACAGTTGCCTTTCTTGGCGCTCAGAATTAATCGGTTAGTGTTTAGACTGGTCAGCCCAATGTCAGAATAACCTTATTTGTGCATACTGGGCAAGAAAAGATAAATTCAGATATGCATCCAAAATTGTCCCCCATATTTGTTCTTGTCCATGGGTACTTGACTCTGGGGGCACAGATTGTGTGTATGGGGCAAAGGGAGTACTAATACTTGACTCTGGGTGCACAGATTGTGTGTATGGGACAAAGGGAGAACTAATACTTGACTCTGGGTGCACAGATTGTGTGTAAGGGACAAAGGGAGTACTAATACTTGACTCTGGGGGCACAGATTGTGTGTATGGGACAAAGGGTGTACCAAGCAGGATAGCATGGGGATATGTGTTTGACATATACTTTTGTTGTGTTATGGTCTTCATAATTTCAATATTTTTTTTTGTTTTGTTGATTTTAAGTTTCATCACCAAGTATTATGGTCAATAATTACAGGTTTATAATATTGAGGTTCTTGGATGTTTCAGTGTGGCACAGACAAAATAATCAAGCAGTGGAGATTGTCACCTGAGGGACTCATATACTCAGACCCAGTTAGCACCACTCTTGGAAAGGTAATGTATAGTGAAGACAGAATTATGTTTTATCTATTGCTAAGAAATACTGGATTTGGATTTGTATCTTGCTAATTCCTTTAGGAGCCTGAGTAGAGTTAACCCACTTTGCATCAGTGCAGTTCCAGAAATGATTCACAATAATATTACCCACAATTCCATATGACTGACATTGCTTAAAGATATAAAATTCCTCAGAAAGCATCATACTTGATTTTTGAGGCAACTCTGCATATGCTGTTTAGGTAAAAGTCAGACAGGTGAGTGATAGCAGTTCTGCTTTAACCACTTTATTTAAATGTGTTCTTTTTTCTGCATGTGGTAGTGCAGTAAAATTTTAGTATTAGTAGACAGTTTATGCTTACTACAATTTCATTCTTCAGACTGTATTCCAAGGTATTGATCATCACTGGTCTGCCAACACTTTTGCCACCAGTGGTGAGCAAGTGGACATTTGGGAAGAGGATAGGTCAGAGCCTGTCCGCAGCTTTACATGGGGAGTGGACAGCATCAATTATATCAAGTTTAATCCTGTTGAGGTATGCCATGCTTACTGCATAAAAATAGAACAACTGCAACTAGTGTAGACCCTGGTCTTCAAGGTATTTTTACACATCACATGATCAGGGATAGACAATTATGAAACTTTATAGTCAACTCTGGGTGACTAGTTTTTAAATAACTGCTTGCTCAGCAGATTTTTATGTTGCCCAGTAAATTACTGCATTTGCCCCCAAGGTTACTGTAACTGAAATTATTCAGTAACTTTGTCTTAACTATATGCACTCCTAATCATATACAATACTTTTCACTCACCATCTGCCTTACTAATGGAAAGTGTCACTCAGATTGCACATTTATTTAATCAGTTTAAGATAAGAAATAAAAAATAATAAAACAGGTTCCTTCTTTTTTGATAATGTCTTGTAGTCCAAAAAATTCGCTCCCTTCCATGACCTCTACTGGGTTCGCACATTACCTTGAAAGGTAATTGGATTTTGATTTGTCCTTGAAAATTACTTGAAAATAATTTTTACCTTGGAAAGTACTTGAAAAGAAGCCTCGGTCCTTGAAAAATATAATTATTCAACAAACTTATGAAGTTTCTTTTCATATCATTCAAAACCAATCAGATGTTTATAATTGTGCACAGACCTGAAAGCATTAAAAGGTGTGTGAATCTTTTCTAATGACCATTCTTCATCTATATATTTTCTGCATGAATGTTACATCTGTGTACTTTAAACCATGGTGAATGAGCTGTTCAAACTCTTGAAACAAAAATAAATGAAAAAATGCAAAAAAATGGTCACAATTTCTTATTTTATGTCTGAGCTTTTGATTTTCGTCATATGATCTAAAATTTGGATGTTGGCTGGAAGTCTTTAATTACTTTTTAAGCGTCGCAACCAAACTTTGGGCGTTGTAAATTATGACTACATGCCTGTTAACAGAAACGGTTACTTTCTACATGGTGTACTTAAATCTATGTGTAAATGTACCAGTAAATGTTCTATGAGTGATCACTCAGCAGCAGATAAAAACAATTAGACATGTGGCATACTTTCGTGGTGGACGATTTTAAGTTGCAGGGTTAATGCATTGTATCACGCATTGAAGTTATTCTAGAAATCAATTTTGTCTGCCATGGACAACTTAAGTTATGCATAAATTATGCAAATTGCTATGTACAAGGTCAATCAATGTTTCTTTTGTGAAGTGTGTTGGAGAGAAGCTGGGCTTCATCAATCTCCATTAACTCTAATCACTACTAAATATTCAGGAGGCTGCATTCACACCTGCCATAACATAAAGAAATTGGATTGCTTGTCCTTTGGAATATATAAAATTGGCCAAAAATTTAAAATTTTAATTTCCCTAGTTCATTTTGCTTGAAATTTTATTGAAAACAACAGGTTTTCTTTCACAATGTCAAGAGTTTTCTTTTTACTCTAACTCAAGAACAGTTGGATAGTCTGAAGAAGGTTGAATTGCATGAGCTTGCCAGAAAATATGATCTTTCTGAAGCAAAAGCTCCTTGACAAAACAAGAAATCAAGAAAATTTTAAGTCAACATTTGGTATGAAAGAATATTTTTGAGCAAAGTGTTTTGGCATCTGTCAGTAAGTCTATGAAGACTGACACTAAGAAAGTGGAACTGAAAAAGATGGAAGTAGAGTTAAGGAAGCTCGAACTTCAATATCAGAAAGAATAAATGAATTACAAAAGAACAAATGAGATTAAAATCTGAAGAAAGGGAAAAAGAAAAACAAAAAGAATTATAAAAGGAACAAATGAGATTGAAATCTTGGAACGGAACTAAGATTCAGACTATATCAATTTAGAACTGTCTATTCACAGAACTTGTGTGTTTTCACAACTTTAGAAAAAAAATTTGGATCTTTATAAATTGTAAGTCATATTTCATATATTTACCTTTTCACCATGTTTTCTAGGGAAATTACTTTTTAGCTGTTGCTAAAAGAGAGATGACTAAATTAAATAGTAAATATAAACTATAAAAATACTTACCATACTCCTTCAGAATTAAAATTTCACGATATTTATATCATTACAGACTCCATGTTGGTTAAATCCCACGAATGACCATTTCATATGCTAAATTTCTTTGTATTGAGGTACATGCAAAGAAAATTAGCATTCTTCACATGTATATACAATGCAAGTTCATGGGGTCTGTCATTTGATTGGAGTTTGCAAAAAAAATAAATATAAATTTGGTGAAAAAGCATATACATTTAGCACATATTTGTGGTAGAAATTATGAGCTAGCAGTACAAATTTTCCACTGAATTGACAGCTTTCAAGGTATTTTCTTCCTGTATGGTACTTAAGATTTTATCTTGTTAGTTTTTCAGATAGGTAGACCAATGAAATAACTTGATTTTAATTAACTTTATTTATGGTATCAAATTTGTCTTTTCTTAGGCAATGTGATAATCAGTGTAAACTCCCAAGCATTACATATTTCTTAACTGCACATTTCCAAGTTAACCAATTAGTTAGCTGTATAACATGTTAAGCTAAGCAGTTCATACAGAAATATATGATCATTAATTATATCTAATCATTGTCTAATTGACTCATAAAGCAACAAGTGAAAAACTTTTTAACCTTTGTTTTATTTAGAGGACTTCATTATTTTACTATGAATTTTCATTTGGTTTTGTCAGTAAATATTTAGAACATAACATAAGCATATTTAAATCAGATATTTTTGGGGTACAAATTCACTACTTGCTTCCTGGTACAACCATATTACTTTTCAAGTTGAACAGAATATTTAAATAGTTTTTTATTTTGATAATTTTTTTAAAATTATTATTAAGTACATATAAAATGTAAAATAGTTTTCAATGATGTATACATATTTTACTCAAAACAAACTTTCATTACATGAGGTTTTAGAAAAGCATCTTTTGATATAAAGTTGGAAATAAAAGTTGCCTGTGCAATAAAAATAAGAATTTATTTCATAAATTTCATTATTGACACTCAAGAGATGCCCTCTGTATGCAAGCCATATCAAACGTGTTTTGTAAAAGAGTAAATAATTTTTATTTGACAAGAATGCTACTCTGCATTCAATCAGACCTTTTTTAAATGGTAAGTAATTTATATTGTGTAACCTGACACAAGATATTTTTTCCTGTTAGACTTTTGACAAAACATACTTCATGGTATGTATGTGTATTTCCATTTTTCTTGCAGAGACATATACTTGGAGGCTGTGCCTCTGACAGAAGTATAATTCTGTATGACATGAGAGGCTCTACACCACTTAGAAAGGTAAGTTATCATTCTCTATGACATAAGAGGCTCTACACCACTTAGAAAGGTAAGTTATCATTCTCTATGACATGAGAGGCTCTACTCCACTTAGAAAGGTAAGTTATCATTCTCTATGACATGAGAGGCTCTACTCCACTTAGAAAAGTAAGTTATCATTCTCTATGACTTGAGAGGCTCTACACCACTTAGAAAGGTAAGTTATCATTCTCTATGACATGAGAGGCTCTACTCCACTTAGAAAGGTAAGTTATCATTCTCTATGACATGAGAGGCTCTACTCCACTTAGAAAGGTAAGTTATCATTCTCTATGACATGAGAATCTACACCACTTAGAAAGGTAAGTTATCATTCTCTATGACATGAGAGGCTCTACACCACTTAGAAAGGTAAGTTATCATTCTCTATGACATGAGAGGCTCTACTCCACTTAGAAAAGTAAGTTATCATTCTCTATGACATGAGAGGCTCTACTCCACTTAGAAAGGTAAGTTATCATTCTCTATGACATGAGAGGCTCTACTCCACTTAGAAAGGTAAGGTATCATTCTCTATGACATGAGAGGCTCTACACCACTTAGAAAAGTATGAGAGGCTCTACACCAAGATAGTCTTGTAATGTCTAATTGAATGCAGTCAGCTGTCATAGAACTTGGAACAGCATCATAGTCTCATTAAATGATTTGAATTGTAACGGAAACAGACAAATTTCTATATGTTTTTTTTCTTTATATTTATGTATTGGTCAACACATATCAGACATCAAAGCATTTTTTAACTTGGATCTATCAGTGTCTATAAGCTGTATGTAAAAAAGAATTTGGTCCTTTTGCTGTAGAAATTGGATTGCACAAAAGTGTTTATACTTGTGCTAAATAAATACAGGAATGTATTAATGGTAAAAATAGCCAAACAGCATTGTATCTAGTAGCTTTTATCTGATATAGATGTCTACATGCAGCTTTTATCTGATATAGATGTCTACACATGCTGAAACACTACAGACATTGTTAATATTGATTATAACAGAATGGGATTGAAACCTTAATTTTTCACATGGCATTAGTTTATAGTATCATCTGGGTTGTTAGAGGCAAAGTATGCATGATCCTCACTTCAAAATCATCCCATCATGCATTGCAGTCCCAGATATGTTGCTATAGCAACAGTCCCAGATACATTAGTATGATAGCAGTTATACAATTGATATTTCATTATGAATCACTTGCTGTATGACAATGAGTGAAAATATTATGAAAGTTGTAATAGTGAGATTTTTCCAGAAGATTTTCTGTAGGTTTAATAAACCTGGTTCAATATATTTTTCTTGTGCAAATAATTCCATAAATAAGAATTACTTTTCATTCAAGATTTTCCACAGTAGCCTTTGACACAAAATGGTTAAATGTGTTTTTACAATCCTTCACAAAAGTGAATGGATATAAAATGATATCCTTTTTTTCTGACTGTCTAAAAGTTTGGTTAACTTTTGGTAAAAGTTTGTATTTAGGTCCTATTCCATGAATAGATTTACATTTGTTTTTCAATATAATTTTGCCTTATTTTTGTCAATCTGTTCTTGGCTAAAGTTGAACATAGCAATGACTTTGGCAATTTTTTTACAGGCCAGTATGTATGTCCTTCCATCAGTACATTCATTCACACTGCAGATTAAGGCTGTATGTTCTTCCATGAGTAGTCATATCACTCTTCAGATTACGTTTGAAGTTTTAAGATTTTTATATTAAGCTCAATATTAGAGATTTTTCCCTTCTATTTAAATAGAGTGTGACCCCACTTTAACACGGTAGTTGGGAGCCATAGAACCCGACTGTGGTATAGACCAAACCATGTTATAAACAAACAAGTCACTTAGCTGAAGAAAGTGATGCATGTACCCAAAAAGATGCGGGGGACAGTGTAGGTAATAAATGCGGGCGCAAAAATATGTGCTTCATTAGCACAGTTATTATTTTAAATTGATGCACAGTTATTATTTTAAATTTAAAATTAAATGAGAAATACACCTGTACTGAAAACAGAGGAGGCATATATAATATTTTATTTTATTTAGAGAACAACACATGGGTACATATACATGCATACTGTTTATATATACATGTCTAATGTATAGCAATGAATAATGTATCAATACTGTGTACTCACCCGCAATCACATCACATGCATCAAATCCACAATGCAAGTATTCCATCGAAAATATGCACACAAACAACTTTAAAATATTCAATAATTTTGTCACAGGTCATATGGGTCTGAATTCAATGGGAAAAAATAATATAATGAATGATGAAGCTTATTTACTTTTCAGTAATTCCCAAGTTGGTAAAAGTTTGTGTTTTAAGAGCTATCAGTACAGTTGATAAGCATAAACTTTTTTCAGTAAAAAGGAAAATTTCAAGACACAGTAAAAGTGTTCCAGTCACGTTGGAAAATGAAACAATCCATCAGATTCCATTTTTTTTTTTGAGTTCGGTACTGCCCATTGCAATTAGACAAAAAGACAGTGTTCTCATTCAAGAGCACTCTTAAAGCTCATCTATTTTAACTGCAAGAACAGACATAACAACCTAATTCTGTATCCTTATAGCATTTCCTTACCTTAAGTATTTACAGACATAACAACCTAATAATGTATCCTTATGACATATCCTTTACCTTACAAATTTACTGCATGTTTTTCTGTTTCTAATTTTGTGGTGTTTGTTTTTATTTTTGGAATCATATCATTTTGTTTTTATTCTTTTTAAGTGTTGTCAGATGCGGTTAAATGCATAAAGCTTCAAAAGATTAAAGTCCTCATTATTATTATTATTATTATTATTAGTATTAGTATTATTATTATTAGTATTATTATTATTATTATTATTTTTACTTGCTTCCTTTGAAGAAACATTCTTTATTTTTATTGAAGATTGTAGTCTGCTTTCTTTGTTGAAGGGTGCATGCATTATTGAAGTCACCGCTACTAAAGGATAGCTTTGGAGAACCAAACAAATGCCCATTTCTAATTGTGGCAGCAACATAAAAAAACTGTATTGTATGATTGAGACCGACTTTTTACTCATTTGCTTAGTATGTTTTCATAAGAATCGGAGCCTTCAAAGGTAATATTTTCTTGGATGTTTCAGCTGCTATTTTATCTGGGTAAATTTTTTAAAAAATGTATTGACAACTATATGCTCAAATGTAGTTACTGTTCTTTCCTGCATATTAAATAGACATGAGAGCTTTTTTTTTTTGCTTTTACATTTTTGGTAGTGGGGTGATGAAACCTATGCATACATCAGAAATTTAAAGAAAGTGTCAATCAACAATAGAGACATAGGTGTTCTGGTCTGTTCTGAAGGATTTAATTTCTGAGTGGAAAGAAGAGGAAATTTTCTTACTATCCACATACAAATGTCAGTCAATGTAAATATATTAACTACGGTACTAGTAAGCGGCCGAAAATCCGATGAAAGATAGAGTATGAGATAATGACTCGCCTGGTTGGTCTCCGTTACCAAAAATGTAAATTTGAAAAGAAAAAACCCCAAATTGATATCTTAAAACATACAGTACTCATGCTAGATGTCAACATAAGCTGATTATGATATAACAATGCACTGTTAAGATGGTTTGTCAATAAAGACAAAGAATTTGTTTATGTAACAATAGATAAATTTTGGTGCATTTTAAATTAACTTTGCGGCTTTCTTTCATGGACTCTCTAAATTATTCCCTTTTTACCCATTGGTTGTACATACAAGTTTAAACAGCCGACAATGTCACCAATAAAAAATTGCCAGATGGTAAAAATATCGCAATTTGCAACATTGGTCAAGCTCTTCGTAATTCCAGAATAAACTTTTTTGCATGTTATTTTTCGTACTTTTAAGAAGAAAACTATTTTTTGTGTATGAGAAAAATGCATATAAAATTTCAGGAGCCATGCCACGATAGTCTTGTATTATTCATATGTGATTTCTTCCTTAAAATAATATTAAACTTTTTTGGGGTGTTTTTGTACTTGTAAGAAAAAAATTTGTGTATGAGAAAAATACATGTTATAACGGAGCATGCTATAGCAGAGTTTACACTATAAAATGTGCTGGAAAGAAAGGGCATTCCTTGTGGATTATGGGCTCTTGAATTGACATTTATAAGTATTTTTGCAGGTAATATTGAAGCTAAGGTCCAATGCTCTAGCCTGGAATCCCATGGAAGCTTTTGTCTTCACAGTGGCCAATGAGGATTACAAGTATGTATGCATCTTTAATGTCAGCTTTGAAAAGTTGGGAATAATTTAGACTTGATTATCTCCATAAAAACACAGTTGGGGACATAGAGCATTGTGTCCATTTTATGTGTGTTCATTCACTTGTTTGTTACTCTGTAGTATTTCAAACTCTGTTTAACTTTCACCTGGATATTGGTATGTGGATACATCTCAGGAACTCATACAAAAACTGGACTACTGTGACTGTCATACAGATCCTGAAGTTTGTCATGAACTGGATCACTGTCATACAGATCCTGAAGTTGGTCATAAATTGGATCACTGTGACTGTCATACAGATCCTGAAGTTGGTTATAAACTGGATCATTGTGACTGTCTTACAGATCCTGAAGTTGGTCATAAACTGGATCACTGTGACTGTCATACAGATGTTCTAGTTGGTCCTAAACTTGATCACTGTGACTGTCATACTGATCCTGAAGTTGGTCATAAACTTGAACACTGTGACTGTCATACAGATCCTGAAGTTGGTCATAAAATCAATCACTGTGACTGTCATACAGATCCTGAAGTTGGTCATAAACTGGATCACTGTGACTGTCATACTGATCCTGAAGTTGGTCATAAACTGTATCACTGTGACTGTCATACAGATCCTGAAGTTGGTCATAAAATCGATCACTGTGACTGTCAGACAGATCCTGAAGTTGGTCATAAACTGGATCATTGTGACTGTCATACTGATCCTGAAGTTGGTCATAAACTTGAACACTGTGACTGTCATACAGATCCTGAAGTTGGTCATAAAATCGATCACTGTGACTGTCATACAGATCCTGAAGTTGGTCATAAACTGGATCAATGTGACTGTCATACAGATCCTGAAGCTGGTCATAAACTGAATCACTGTAACTGTCATAGAGATCCTGAAGTTGGTCAAAAACTGGATCACTGTGACTCATACAGATCCTGAAGTTGGTCATAAACTGGATCATTGTGACTGTCTTACAGATCCTAAAGTTGGTCATAAACTGGATCATTGTGACTGTCTTACAGATCCTGAAGTTGGTCATAAACTGGATCACTGTGACTGTCATACAGATGTTCTAGTTGGTCATAAACTTGATCACTGTGACTGTCATACTGATCCTGAAGTTGGTCATAAACTTGAACACTGTGACTGTCACACAGATCCTGAATTTGGTCATAAAATCAATCACTGTGACTGTCATACAGATCCTGAAGTTGGTCATAAACTGGATCCCTGTGACTGTCATACAGATCCTGAAGTTGGTCATAAACTGGATCACTGACTGTCATACTGATCCTGAAGTTGGTCATAAACTCGAACACTGTGACTGTCATACAGATCCTGAAGTTGGTAATAAAATCGATCACTGTGACTCTCATACAGATCCTGAAGTTGGACATAAAATCGATCACTGTGACTGTCATACAGATCCTCTATTTGGTCATAAACTGGATCGCTGTGACTGTCATACAGATCCTGAAGCTGGTCATAAACTGAATCACTGTGACTGCATTACAGATCCTGAAGTTGGTCATAAACTAGATCACTGTGACTCATACAAATCCTAAAGTTGTGTCATTAACTGGATCACTTTGACTGTCATACAGATCCTGAAGTTGGTCATAAACTGGGTCACTGTGACTATCATGCAGATGCTGAAGTTGATCATAAAGTGGATCACTGTGACTGTCATAATATCCTGAAGTTGGTCATAAACTGGATCACTGACTGTCATACAGATCCTGAAGTTTGTCATGAACTGGATCACTGTCATACAGATCCTGAAGTTGGTCATAAAATCGATCACTGTGACTGTCATACAGATCCTGAAGTTGGTCATAAACTGGATCATTGTGACTGTCTTACAGATCCTGAAGTTGGTCATAAAATCAATCACTGTGACTGTCATACAGATCTTCTAGTTGGTCATAAACTGAATCACTCTGACTGTCATACAGATCCTGAAGTTGGTCATAAACTGGATCACTGTGACTCATACAGATCCTGAAGTTGTGTCATTAACTGGATCACTGTGACTGTCATACAGATCCTGAAGTTGGTCATAAATTGGGTCACTGTGACTGTCACACAGATGCTGAAGTTGATCATAAAGTGGATCACTGTGACTGTCATAATATCCTGAAGTTGGTCATAAACTGGATCACTGACTGTCATACAGATCCTGAAGTTGGTCATAAAATCGATCACTGTGACTGTCATACAGATCCTGAAGTTGGTCATAAAATCGATCCCTGTGACTGTCATACAGATCCTCTAGTTGGTCATAAACTGGATCACTGTGACTGTCATACAGATCCTGAAGCTGGTCATAAACTGAATCACTGTGACTGTCATACAGATCCTGAAGTTGGTCATAAACTGGATCACTGTGACTCATACAGATCCTGAAGTTGGTCATAAACTGGGTCACTGTGACTGTCATACAGATGCTGAAGTTGATCATAAAGTGGATCACTGTGACTGTCATACAGATCCTGAAGTTGGTCATAAACTGGATCACTGACTGTCATACAGATCCTTAAGTTGGTCATTTTAAGAGTGAAGTGAAGGCACAAAATGCAGAGTGAATGAACATTGAACAAAATGTAGAATGAATGCAAATGAAATTTATAATGGAAGGAATCCATTTTTAAGAAAACAGAATGCACAAAGTGTAGAATGTAGAGTGATTAATGATGAGGGGAGATGTGAAAGCGTTACTCTTCCTGACATGCATGTACATACCAGTTTTTATCCAAGTGAAGGGTAAAAAGATTTCCAGATATTGTTGAGTAAGGAACAATTGAATGAACCTACTTTTGTACAAAATGGAGGCAGAGGAGAAAAGGAAGTTGCAGATAATTTGTGAAGAAAACTGATGATTGTGGTTACTGTTATGTCCAAAAATGTTGAAAGACTTTTAGGTTTGGCAATTGGAACACTTGCAAAACCATTTATTTCTACAGGAATATATGTGTTCCTCCTTGTGAACATTTATGTATGATCATATAGGAATATAATTGTATTGTAGTTTGTTACTTTTAATGAGAGTATTATCCATTCTGGATGGCTTGCATGCATGCTAAATTACAGACTTTTAAATGTGTTATCCATTCTGGATGGCTTGCATGCATGCTAAATTTCATACTTTTAAATGTGTATTATCCATTCTGGATGGCTTGCATGCATGCTAAATTACAGACTTTCAAATGTGTTATCCATTCTGAATGGCTTGCATGCATGCTAAATTACATACTTTTAAATGTGTGTTATCCATTCTGGATGGCTTGTATGCATGCTAAATTACAGACTTTCAAATATGTGTTATCCATTCTGGATGGCTTGTATGCATGCTAAATTACAGACTTTCAAATGTGTGTTATCCATTCTGGATGGCTTGTATGCATGCTAAATTACAGACTTTCAAATATGTGTTATCCATTCTGGATGGCTTGTATGCATGCTAAATTACAGACTTTCAAATGTGTGTTATCCATTCTGGATGGCTTGTATGCATGCTAAATTACAGACTTTCAAATATGTGTTATCCATTCTGGATGGCTTGTATGCATGCTAAATTACAGACTTTCAAATGTGTGTTATCCATTCTGGATGGCTTGTATGCATGCTAAATTACAGACTTTCAAATGTGTGTTATCCATTCTGGATGGCTTGTATGCATGCTAAATTACAGACTTTCAAATGTGTGTTATCCATTCTGGATGGCTTGTATGCATGCTAAATTACAGACTTTCAAATATGTGTTATCCATTCTGGATGGCTTGTATGCATGCTAAATTACAGACTTTCAAATGTGTGTTATCCATTCTGGATGGCTTGTATGCATGCTAAATTACAGACTTTCAAATGTGTGTTATCCATTCTGGATGGCTTGTATGCATGCTAAATTACAGACTTTCAAATGTGTGTTATCCATTCTGGATGGCTTGTATGCATGCTAAATTACAGACTTTCAAATGTATGTTATCCATTCTGGATGGCTTGTATGCATGCTAAATTACAGACTTTCAAATGTGTGTTATCCATTCTGGATGGCTTGTATGCATGCTAAATTACAGACTTTCAAATGTGTGTTATCCATTCTGGATGGCTTGTATGCATGCTAAATTACAGACTTTCAAATGTGTGTTATCCATTCTGGATGGCTTGTATGCATGCTAAATTACAGACTTTCAAATGTGTGTTATCCATTCTGGATGGCTTGTATGCATGCTAAATTACAGACTTTCAAATGTGTGTTATCCATTCTGGATGGCTTGTATGCATGCTAAATTACAGACTTTCAAATGTGTTATCCATTCTGGATGGCTTGTATGCATGCTAAATTACAGACTTTCAAATGTGTGTTATCCATTCTGGATGGCTTGTATGCATGCTAAATTACAGACTTTCAAATGTGTGTTATCCATTCTGGATGGCTTGTATGCATGCTAAATTACAGACTTTCAAATGTGTGTTATCCATTCAGAATGTGTTGCTCCCATGTTAAAAAAAAACTGCCTTTTAATGAATGTGTTTTCCATTCTGGATGGACAGCTTAAATGCTAAAAAACTGCCTTTTAATGAATGTGTTTTCCATTCTGGATGGACAGCTTAAATGCTAAAAAACTGCCTTTAATGAATGTGTTTTCCATTCTGGATGGACAGCTTAAATGCTAAAAAAACTGCCTTTTAATGAATGTGTTTTCCATTCTGGATGGACAGCTTAAATGCTAAAAAACTGACTTTTAATGAATGTGTTATCTCTTTTCGATGGGTTGCACCCATGCTTAAAATTGGCCCCTTGATTCCATGGGATGGTGTCTCTGACTGACTCTTATATATGAGTTCAATTCATAAATCTTAAGATGTCCTTTACGCTGTTGTAGAATTCAGTAAAAATGAATAAATTTAGGTACCAGTTTGATAAACTTGGATGAATTTGTTTTACAACTTAACATGTGTTACACAGGGATGAATAAATGTCACAATTTGACAAATTTGTATTTTCAGCTTATACACTTTTGATATGAGGAATCTGGCAATGCCACTCTCTATGCATATGGATCATGTGTCAGCAGGTAAGAGTAGAACAATTGGCATTTAAAATGTACAACAGATAAGAGTAGAAAAATTGGCATTTAAAATGTACAACAGGTAAGAGTAGAACAATTGGCATTTAAAATGTACAACATGTAAGAGTAGAACAATTGGCATTTAAAATGTACAACAGGTAAGAGTAGAACAATTGGCATTTAAAATGTACAACAGGTAAGAGTAGAAAAATTGGCATTTAAAATGTACAACAGGTAAGAGTAGAACAATTGGCATTTAAAATGTACAACAGGTAAGAGTAGAACAATTGGCATTTAAAATGTACAACAGGTAAGAGTAGAACAATTGGCATTTAAAATGTACAACAGGTAAGAGTAGAACAATTGACATTTAAAATGTACAACAGGTAAGAGTAGAACAATTGGCATTTAAAATTTATAACAGGTAAGAGTAGAACAATTGGCATTTAAAATGTACAACAGGTAAGAGTAGAACAGTTGGCATTTTAAAATTTATAACAGGTAAGAGTAGAAAAATTGGCATTTAAAATGTACAACAGGTAAGAGTAGAACAATTGGCATTTAAAATGTACAACAGGTAAGAGTAGAACAATTGGCATTTAAAATGTACAACAGGTAAGAGTAGAAAAATTGGCATTTAAAATGTACAACAGGTAAGAGTAGAACAATTGGCATTTAAAACTTATAACAGGTAAGAGTAGAACAATTGGCATTTAAAAGTTATAGCAGGTTAGAGTAGATAAATTATCATCTAAAAATTTTATACCAGAAGATGTCACTTGTGTTAGCATACAATTGCTAAAGCTGTTTGATCTGTTTATGAATTTAAAATTTTGTATTTGTATTGCTATGCTCATATAGCATCACACCAAAACAACCAAACTGCTTATGAATTTGAATGAATGGGGTAGACCCTGATTTGTTATAGACCTGAAGAGCTTATGGGATGGTCTGTTGTAAGTCATCCATAGTAAATCTGTCATATGTCTTCCCTCATTCATCTTTCTGTTGGCATAAGTTTGTTATTGCTGATTCTCCTAAGATTGCTGTGAAACTTGACCCAGTCATTCATTCTAGTTGGTCCTGAATAAAAAAAATGATACTCAGACATCCAATGTGGCTGCCATGGTGACCATCTTGAAGATCTATCAGCTTACTGCTACTCCTCCTGGACAGAATGTCATATTGACAAAGGGTTTTCACCATAGCACTTTATATGAAGTCTTGTTGGTCCTAAATGAAGCGGTGCTACTTTATATGAAGTCTTATTGGTCCTAAATGAAACGGTGCCACTTTATATGAAGTCTTGTTGGTCCTAAATGAAACGGTGCCATTTTTTATATGAAGTCTTGTTGGCCATTAATGAAACTGTGCCACTTTATATGAAGTCTTGTTGGTCCTGAATGAAGCGGTGCTACTTTATATGAAGTCTTGATGGTCCTAAATGAAATGGTGCCACTTTATATGAAGTCCTTTTGGTCCTAAATGAAGCGGTGCTACTTTATATGAAGTCTTGTTGGCCATTAATGAAACTATGCCACATGAAGTCTTGTTGGTCCTAAATGAAATTGTGCCACTTTATATGAAGTCCTTTTGGTCCTAAATGAAGCGGTGCTACTTTATATGAAGTCTTGTTGGTCCTAAATGAAACGGTGCCACTTTGTATGAAGTCTTGTTGGTCCAAAATGAAATGGTGCCACTTTATATGAAGTCTTGTTGGTCCTAAATGAAACGGTGCCACTTTATATGAAGTCTTGTTGGTCCTAAATGAAACTGTGCCACTTTATATGAAGTCTTGTTGGTCCTAAATGAAACTGTGCCACTTTATATGAAGTCTTGTTGGTCCTAAATGAAGTGGTGCTACTTTATATGAAGTCTTGTTGGTCCTAAATGAAATGGTACCACTATATATGAAGTCTTGTTGGCCCTAAATGAAATGGTGCCACAATTATATGAAGTCTTGTTGGCCCTAAATGAAACTGTGCCACTTTATATGAAGTCTTGTTGGTCATAAATGAAGCGGTGTCACTTTATATGAAGTCTTGTTGGTCCTAAATGAAACGGTGCCACTTTATATGAAGTCTTATTGATCCTAAATGAAACAGTGCCACTTTATATGAAGTCTTAATGGTCCTAAATGAAGTGGTGCCACTCTACTTGAAGTCTTGTTGGTCCTAAATGAAACTGTGCCACTTTATTTGAAATCTTGTTGGTCCTAAATGAAGCGGTGCCACTTTATATGAAGTCTTGTTGGTCCTAAATGAAGCAATGCCACTTTATATGAAGTCTTATTGATCCTAAATGAAACAGTGCCACTTTATATGAAGTCTTGTTGGTCCTAAATGAAGTGGTGCCACTCTACTTGAAGTCTTGTTGGTCCTAAATGAAAACTGTGCCACTTTATTTGAAATCTTGTTGGTCCTAAATGAAGCAGTGCCACTTTATATGAAGTCTTGTTGGCTCTAAATGAAATGGTGCCACTTTATATGAAGTCTTGTTGGTCCTAAATGAAATTGTGCCACTTTATATGAAGTCTTGTTTGTCCTAAATGAAGTAGTGCCACTTTATATGAAGTCATGTTGGTCCTAAATGAAGTGGTGCCACTTTATACAAAGTCTTGTTGTTCATAAATGAAATGGTGCCACTTGCAAATCTAATATGGCCACCAGATTGTCATTCTTGAGAATCCTCTTTTTGGCCATAATTCCCCAATGGATGATTGCATCAGGTTTTACTAAACAACTTTTTATGATGTCTGGTGGTTCTAAATCTGAAATGATGCTAACTAGATAGTATCCAACTTGTAAATCTGGGCTGTCACAACTAAATGAATAATAACAAAGGTTTTAGTGAAAGACTTATTGTGTCTGGTATGTCATAAATGAATAATAACATAACATGAAATTGGTGCTGTTCTGGCACACAATATAGCCAGCACTACTTGTAGATGGCAGACCATACCAACATTGTGCTTGCACCCAAAGACTCATAAATATATGGTTGAAATGTTGCAGATATGATACACATTATGGTCATTATGGCAGCCAATTGAAAATCTTGTTATTGCTCCTCCACAATGGAAAGTCATGTCAGCTTGTGGTTTTTACCAGAAGATGTCTTTATATGAGTTCTATTTCTAAGATTTAAATAGCCTTATGTCTATTATGTCACTTTTGCGGACATCTTGGAAATCATACTGCTTCTCCTCCTCTCTGCAAAATCATTTTGACAGTTTTTATCAGAAGAGTTCTTATGATGTCTCGTTGGTCCAAAAGAAAATGATGTATAAATCTTGAAAATATTGTTGTCTCTAGCCCTTCCAAATGCATAGCAACATCAGTATGGATGGTTTTATCAGCAAACATTTTGTGATAAATAATAATTAAAATTAAAATCCTAATTAAAATGATGCCACTTGAATATCCAGTATAACTATTTTAACATTCTGTTGCCATTGCTTCCCAGAATAGATGGTCATATTGACATCCATGACATGGTCATATTGACATCCATGACATGGTCATATTGACATCCATGACATGGTCATATTGACATCCATGACATGGTCATATTGACATCCATGGGTTTTCACAAAACAAATTCTGATGATGCTTACTTGAAAATGGTACTAATCTGACATCCAATATGGCCACCACAGCAGCTAATTTGAAAATCTTATTATCACTGTAATAGATTCTTTCAACATTCAGCAGTTAAATGGAGGATGTCAAATAGAATCAGCATCATTAAAATGACATTTTATTGACTTTATTGCACAGAGAGTCTATAAAAATGATGCCATTGCACCATCAAGTACATTTTCCATTACTAGAAAATTTTAATAACTGAGGAACACTCGAAAGAAGTTTAACTAAAGAGAAGGTGCAATTGGGATTCATTTTGGCACAGAAATTCACACATTTTCAAAAACGTTGAGTTCATAATACCATGGCAAGAAATGTATCAACATTAAAATTGCAATTATTTAAAATTATTTAATATGACATCATAGGCATGGACTCATTACATCACATCTGGCTGTAAAAGAGCCATTTTGTTCTAAAAAGTTAAGGTGGCCCACATGAAGCAACCAAATATTTGTTTTTAGAAAATTTTGAGGTACACATAAATGACCCATTAGTAGAATATCATTTGGATTGCTTCCCCGTAAAATGTCTGTTTGTTAATAACTTACATTTTGTAGCTTTTGTTTCAAAGAAAAGAAACTTTTTAAGTTTTTAAAATTTATAGTTTTACTTGGTTACATGCACCTGCCAACCCTTACGATTTTGCTGCAAGTCTTGTGAAAATTATCCTTAAAATATGAAATTAATGCATACAAGCAAAAATTATGGAAAAATGATCATTGCCAAAAAATCCAGATAATTGGTTCATCCATGTTTGATTAAGATCTGGGTTTCATGTTAGAATTAGTGAAATTATTCAGGGAACCAGACTAACTTTACAGCAGCACCCCAGATGCTTTAAACTGCACCTATTTGTTCATGTAAAGTGTATGAATGATCAGACTGTTGATTTTAGAATTTTTAAAAACAGCATCCATAAAGTGATGCATGTTTTAGATGAAAAGGAAAATAGCTGTTAAAATGGTGCTAATAATCATTACATAAGAATAAAAATGAGTATTAAGGTTCTTGTGAATAAAAGACCACAATTACATTTATTGGACATTATGTGCCATTTTGAGTATGTCTTGTGGTGGGATATTAGATCAAGTTAGACCTCGATGCTGATTATTTATATTTTTGCATCAGGGTCTTACTGCCTAATTATCGGCACTGTATTGTGTTTTGATGTCGACTAACATCCTAGTGAATGTCAAATTTTCAGGAATAACTCACGCAACTGGCAACCAATAACATTGCTTTTCTACAAAGTAAAGTCGTAATGTTTTAGTCATACTTTACTTACCTCGATATCTTTTCTCCAATAAATTCAAATTCTCACAAAAGAATTGGACCTGTTTTCAAGTTTCATTGGCCTATATTTCATTTGGCTGGAAAGTGATGAAAGCTGGGAATGACAAGTTATTTTGAAATACTATTCTTTAACGAAGCAGATAAAAATGTGCTTATTGGAATAGTAAGCAACATTTCATTTCATTCAAGACATATATCCTGGACATGAACATACTTAGGTATACCTCAACTACTGTCACATTTCAACATATGTAGATCTGTCTTGACATATGTAGATTTATCTGTACATATGTAGATCTGTCTGTTCATATGTAGATTTGTCTCTACATATGTAGATCTGTCTGTACATATGTAGATCTGTCTGTACATATGTAGATTTGTCTGTACATATATAGATCTGTCTGTACATATGAAGATCGGTCTGTACATATGTAGATTTGTCTGTACATATGTAGATCTGTCTGTATATATGCAGATCTGTCTGTACATATGTAGATCTGTCTGTACACATGTAGATTTGTCTGTACATATATAGATCTGTCTGTACATATATAGATCGGTCTGTACATATGAAGATTGGTCTGTACATATGTAGATTTGTCTGTACATATGTAGATCTGTCTGTACATATGCAGATCTGTCTGTACATATGTAGATCTGTCTGTACATATGACAATTGATCTGTACATATGTAGATTTGTCTGTACATATGTAGATCTGTCTGTATATATGTAGATCTGTCTGTACATATGTAGATTTATCTGTACATATGTAGATTTGTATGTACATATGTAGATTTATCTGTACATATGTAGATTTGTCTGTACATATGTAGTTCTCTTTGTACTTCAATAGATCTGCCTATACATCCATGTACACCAAAGATCATTTCATTGTTAAAGTTGTAGTTAGTTTCTTAAGTACAGTTGGCCACAGAACTTTATTACATGATATCTGGATAAACCTTAATGTGTAGAATTTACCAAGAATTTGATGATGGAATCATCATGTGGATCATGGCCAGCTTGTTTTATATAAATTCATTCACATGTCAGGTTGGCTTATGTTAGAGAAAAGGTAAAGAAATATTCAATGGAGAACTTTCAAATGCACTTTGCTTGACACTGATATTATCATCAATGTAAAATTCATATTTACAATTCATATTAAAATGCATATGAACACTTGATGGATAATAACTTCATTCATCTACTATCATTGAGCAGAATTCTTATTTCTGCCTGTTGTCTTCTCTTGTTTTCCACATTGGCCATGCACGATGTCATCTAATAAAATATCTTTTTTCTTGCTTTAACTTGTGTATAGATTAAAATTTGCAGCAGTTAGGATTACAGGTTACTATATTTGTATGGAAACATATGAAGAAATTTTTCTCATATCCTGTATGACATAATGGATGCATTATACTTCAGAAAACAAAGAGTTCATTCATTTTGCTTCTCTGCCTAATGCTTAATAAAAAAAGAACACTGCAAGAAACATAGTAATTGAATTATTCTAGATTCCAAAATTAAAGTTTTCAATATTTATGTTGCATACTTGGTTACATTTAGTTTAATATACATGTGATTAATATGTGTGTACATGTGTGTGTACATGTGATTAATATGTGTGTACATGTGATATGTGTGTACATGTGTGTATACATGTGATTAATATGTGTGTACATGTGTGTGTACATGTGATTAATATGTGTGTACATGTGATTAATATGTGTGTACATGTGTGTGTACATGTGATTAATATGTGTGTACATGTGATTAATATGTGTGTACATGTGTGTATACATGTGATTAATATGTGTGTACATGTGATTAATATGTGTGTACATGTGTGTATACATGTGATTAATATGTGTGTACATGTGATTAATATGTGTGTACATGTGTGTATACATGTGATTAATATGTGTGTACATGTGATGCCATATCCATGAAGTGTTCATATGCATTTTATTATGAATTTTCAATATAATTAAAAAAAAATTATTTGCTGCTTGAGAATAACACCAGTGTCAAATGATGTGTATATGAATTATGCATGTGTGATGTGTAAATGTACATTAATCACATAAGCATAGTTAAACAAATAACTATTAACAGTATTCATGCACATGTAGTCCTACATGGTGACCTTTGAACTTGGAAATGTATCAAGCACTCATTCAGCTGTTAAAAGTAGAAATCACATTTTGGTCTACTTAAAATTGAAATTTAGACTCATATTTTGAATGATGATGGGAAAATACGATTTACAGATTGCTTATAATGTAGTTTTATTTGATTAATATTTCCTTTCAGTTATGGATGTAGATTATTCACCAACAGGAAGAGAGTTTGTCTCTGCTGGATATGACAAGTGTCTCCGTATATTTCCTGTAGATAAGTCTCACAGCAGGTACTGTATATATTTTTGTTACATGATTTTGTGATCTTAACAATGCAAAGTATTTAAATTACATAGAGTGCCATCTAGTGATCCAGTATTTTGATAAAACTTGGAATATTGGCTTATATAATCAAGATGTCAGATGACAGTGAACAAGATTCACATGTAACAAAGAGGCATCAAATTGACTTGGATTATTGCTACTTTGGGGACCATATTTCTCATCCATCTTGGATTATTGTCACTCTGGGGACCATATTTCTCATCCATCTTCGAATATGGGATTAAATCATCAGGATTTCAAATTTGTATTGATCAGTGTCAATTAATGAACTCATGTTTGTCTGAGCTTGGTGCCATCTTTCTCATCCAGTTTTGATCAAATTTGGAACATGGCAAGTTCGATAACGAGCAAGCTTCATACCTATAAGTCATATTTGTGATCCAAACATTTATGTGGTGATCTTGGATCTGGTTGGCTAAGCTCGATACCAGTCTGATTTTGCTCCATCTTTGTAAGCACGCTTATGTCCTCATTGTCTAGCTTCTATGAGATCTGTTCATATCCTCATAGTAGTGTCTACCAGTTAACTACAGTTCAGTATACATGCTTGTTGCTGCATTTTATGTTGTGCTTGGAATTGTATGCCACCATCAGGTAGGACTCCAATATGGCTGCACATTGATATATGCGTATTTAGAGCTGTCAAATTCAATATTTAGTACTTATTGATATATACATATTTAGATGCGCCCAATTTCATGTTTAGTGCCCATTATTTTATTATAAAGTGTTAAGCATGAAAATTATTGCTTTAATACCTGTAAATCAGTTGGTGAGTCCCAGTTTAGTGTTCTATAAACAGAATCAACTGGGTGTTGGGCCTGAAATTCTGTGATTATTGTCTATTCTTTTTTGTTTATAAAAATAATTTTCATGCTTAATGACATGGTCTCAGACATATTTAATCTTAAAAAAAATGATCTCATAGTCTGCACTCTGTGATTCAGTTATTGCCTTTTGTCTATACAAGTCTCGGAGAAACAGAATTTACCTAAAGATTTTCTGTCCCAAGATCTGGTGACTATTTTTCATCTAATTTTGATAAATGCTTGGAAAATAGTATCAAGATCTTGGATGACTTTGACCAAGGGCAAGAAAATGTGCAAAATTAAATTATGCCTATATCATTTGAATTGATTTTTGCAGTCTTGATAAGTAAAATCAAAAAATGTTTGGTTAGTGTTCATATAGCTTATATCCAGAACTTGCTTATACTTGTATGTAGTCATCAAACTTGATAAATACATTCTTCTGAAGGAAAAATATATTTTTACGAGTAGGTCACAATTATCCAGTTTTTAAGCTCTAGTAACTTAGTTGTTAGCTCACCTGGCATTACAGTACTTTTAATTGGTCCTTTGGGATTTCAATCATGAGAGATAACCCTGTCTTTTTTATTTCTTTTCTAAAGGGAGATCTACCATACAAAGAGGATGCAGAGAGTGTCTGTAGTACGGTGGTCTCTTGATAATAAATTCATTATCTCTGGCTCCGATGAAATGAATCTCAGAATCTGGAAAGCACATGCCTCCGAGAAGCTTGGTGCAGTAAGTTCCTAATTTATTTTAGAAGTGAGGAAGAGCTAATATAATTGCCATTTTAAATGGTGACATTACACCAGGCCAGGGATTCTGGTTAATATTGTCCCAAAGATTTTTCTGTTGGTGTTGTATGATCTACACATTTGCTTTTTGTGGGCAAGAGATGCCATAAAATGTTATCTTCAAGATATTATTAATTTCACATTTCACCTCTGCCACAGTGTTTTTTTTTAATGGAGTTTGTGCCATGACACCTTTATATTATGGTATCACTGAAAATCAGGCTAATTTAGGTGTTGTTGATGCATAACAAATATGGGTGAAAACCAGCAATCCTTTGTGTGAAAACCCCAAATAAAATGTGAAAGGCAGTCTTTCACATAACTGCTCTAAATACTGGAACACTGAAAGTCAAATCGCTTTAGGTCTTGTCATTGTAAAGTGACAAATTTCAGGTGAAATCCAAAATCAGATCAATTAAGGTCTTGTCATTATAAGGTAACATATTTCAGGTGAAATAAAAAAATTCAAATTATTTTAGGTCTTTTCATTGTAAAGTAACTGATTTCAGGTGAAATCCAATTAGGATCAGTATGGTTACACTGTCAAAAGCAAAGTTCATAAGGCTGGGGTTATACTTGTCTAAATTTAGGACACTAAAAAACTCTTTGATCTCAGTACAAGGTGGTTTAAGACTACAAGGCACAAGTACACTCTGAAAAACTGTGGACAAGTCTTGATGGATGTACAGATAGATAATTTTGGATGAATGGATTGATGTTTTTGGCACAACAGCACTAGTGAGCGATTTAGAGCTGAGGCAGTTCGATTGAACTACCCAAGAAAACACGATGGTAGCCATGGTAGCCAAAACAGGTTGATACAATGGTAGGATTTAACTACCACCTTTCGATTGTGAGTTGATCCAATGGTAGGAATTTAACCCACACCAGCTTGATTGAAAGTTGATCCAGTGGTAGGAATTTAACCCACACCAGCTTGATTGAAAGTTGATCCAGTGGTAGGAATTTAACCCACACCAGCTTGATTGAAAGTTGATCCAGTGGTAGGAATTTAACCCACACCAGCTTGATTGAAAGTTGATCCATTGGTATGAATTTAATATACATCCGTTTGATTGACAGTTTGGCAGACTAACCAGTGAGTTTTTGAAGTTTCCTTACTAAATGAAATATTCCTTTTATGATCTACAGCATTGCAAACAAATACATAAGATAGTTTGAAAAATGACGTTTTGCTTTTTTGTTTGTATTAAAAATTTAAAGTCCAAGTGTCCGTTACCAGAAAATAGAAAGATTCTATTTATCAAAGTTAACTCTGTTTTAAACTGATCTACTGGTGGCCTAAATAATATAATACAAAAAATTATGTTAAAAAAATATCAACATTTCCTATGCAGTAGTACCCCTTAAACAGCCCTCCTGACCAGTGGCCACACGCCTTATGGCCAGAATCCGTCCGCACTGATGAGTTTGTGTTCAAAAGTACCTGTCACGAAAGGCCACCCCACTAATGTGACCAGTAGCCAGGATATTAGTACTTATTGATATATGCGTATTTAGAGCTGTCAAATTCAATATAAAGTATAAAACTACCCCTCACAAATGGTCGTGTTTTATATGTATCCAGAACCAGTTTTTTTCTGTAATGTGTGTTAAGTAATCCAATATTAGTTTCCCGATGTCAGATTTTTGTTACCAAAAAAGTGCCACTAAGGCTAATATTATATCATTTACACCACACCACACAAAAAGCCACATTTATTCCATGAAGCTGAGAAAGACTCAATTTTAATACATACAGAAAAGTAAGTACATGTAATCCAATGAGCCTTACTGATTTGTTGTCATAAGTTATCCAGTTTAGTAGCTCTGATAATTGTTAAGATTACAATTATTGAACAGTAATAACAGCTGAGAAGTGGCGGTGTTGATGTACAATACACAAGTCCACGTGAAAATGGTTTGATAGCCTTTGTGGCTTCCCTTAGCAAGATGTTGAGCTTATTCACTTTCATAATTACTGGCTATTACTATTGACAATAATTGTCAACTTTACAAATCCTAATGGCCATGAGGTGCTATTGTTCAGGTCAGATCTGTGTACATATCAAAGCCATTTTGGCTTCTCTCACTTAGTGTCAAGAAATGTAAAAGCAGTAGGGTACCAGACTGTGACTAATGAATCATGTGACAAAATTGCTGCCTTTAAAAATGCATGGCATTTTGTTTAAATGCAGAAAAATTGTTTTATCATTCTTGTAGTTGGCAGCATTGATGATTACAACCAGACCTAATTGTCAAGGTCATAACAGGGTCAGCATATGCTAAAAATAGATTTTGTTAAGAGAAATTAACCTTGAACAAACATGGTACCTGACAAAGACCGAAAAATCATGTGACAACACAATTTTTGCTTTCTGTATGAAGAAGGCATTTCGTCTGCTCTACAAATGTTTCATTTGCATAGTTACATAAAGTTAGCAACATCCAAATAAATTATTACCAAACATTAACATGTCATCATGTAAACGATTATTTCAGAAAAAGTCGGTTATTCTAGTGTTCTGCATTGGGTGAGGTGCGGAGGGAGGACTTGCCAAATGTTGAAAAGACTTGAATAAACATCGTAACCAATAAAGAAGTTATTCAGCAGCAGTGAAACAATGGAGCAAATGGAAAGGGAATTACATGTGTACCAATTTTTAAATGAAGTTTTTAATTGGCTGTACATAACAACAACACCCACTTGCATATCTCACTTACACCAAGAATAAGACCTACTGATGCCTACTCTGTTGAAATAAGCCTATAACAGGAAGAACCTTTTAATAATAAATGTTACATTTAAAGGAAGATATTAGATAATTTTAAGATTGTAGCTTTCTTACTACATACACTACATATGCTTCACACAAAAATTTACTCTTTCTCTGGTAAGACCACCCGCCTTATAAGACCACTTTCCTGGTGCATAAGGGGTGGCCGTATAAGAGTGGAACTACTGTACATTAAACTGAAGAATGATCCAAGTTTTCTCAGAATTTTAAGGGGAGATAATTAAAATAAATAAGGACCAAACTTTTCCTTAAATTAAAGATGTTTTTTTTTTAAACATAAAATCTATTATACTTATTTTTCTTATTACAATCAGATTAGAAAATGTCTACTAAATGATAAAGAGTGTAACAATTTACAACCTTGAATTTGTCAAAAAGGTCATAAGATCTATTGCTACCAGTTTCTGTCTTATATATGTGTATATATGTATCTGTATATATATATATATATATATATATATATATATATATATATATATATATATGTGTGTGTGTGTGTGTGTGTGTGTGTGTGTGTGTATGTATGTATCTGTATATATCTATATATATGTGTATGTATGTATGTATATATGTGTGTGTGTATGTATATATATATATATGTATATATCTATATATATGTGTGTGTATATATATATATATATATATATATATATAGATCATTTTATGAATATTTAGATCATTTTATAAGACCACATGTCCACAATTACCATCATATCTTCAAGACACGACAGATTATCTCATAAAAAGCAAAGCTAGTGAACCATTACTGCCAGATACACTACTTGCTTCCTTAGACGTCACATCTTTGTACACCAACATACCACACAACGAAGGGTTATAGGCATGTAGCGAAGCATGGGAAACAAGAACTGTAAACAATCCACCCACACACTTCTTAGTCCAACTCCTGGAGCTTGTCCTAAAACTCAACAACTTTGAATTTAATGAAGAAAACTACCTACAAATCAATGGAACTGCAATGGGTACTAAAATGGTCTTTTCGTATGCTAACATTTTAATGGGAAAACTTGAGGGTCAGCTCTTAGCATCGGTTGAGCGTACACCATACCAGTGGGTACGCTTTATCGATGATATAGAAATGAAGTGGCAGTATGTAAGAGAAAGTCTGGATGACTTCATATCAAAGGCAAACAACTTCCATCCTTCAATAAAATTCACGGCAGAAATTTCCAACTCAAACCATGTTTTCCTGGACACAACAACCAGACTGGTGGAAAACAAATTACACACAGACATCTACTCGAAACCAACCGACAAACACCAGTATCTCCTCCCAACCAGCTGTCATCCAAAACACTGCATTAAGAACATTCCATATAGCCAGGCACTGAGGATACGCAGAATTTGCTCCGACGATGAAAGATTCCTAGAAAGGTCTTAAGAGCTGGCTAAACATTTAATTTACCGAGGCTACAACAAAGACCTGATTGCGGAGGCAATCCAAAGGGCCAAACAAACAAACCTTGATGACCTACTCTGATATGGACAGAAAGAAAAGGTTGATAGGATACCATTTATTGTGACCTATCACCCAGACAATCCCAAAGTAGGTAAAACCATCGCAAACCACTGGCCAACCGTGCAATCGTCAGACATACTAAACCTAATACTTCCGAACAAACCTGTAGTAGCTTACCGGAGACCAAAAAACCTAAAGGACATCCTAGTCAGGGCAAAGCTAACGCCAATCGCTAGTCAAAACCAACCTAGTCAATCTGGACCCTGTGGCGATAAAAGATGCAAAACCTGTCAACATATGATAGAGACCAAGACATTAACTAGCACAGTGACTAAAGAAAAACTAAACATACATGGTCCAAACAAAACGTGCAAAACAGAGAATGTGATTTATCTCATCACATGTAAGATCTGTGGCCTTCAGTACGTCGGAGAAACTGAAAAGCTACACAAATGGATAAATCTTTATAGATCTGATTGGATGACACAAAAGCTGTACAGAAGCCCGGTCGCAGAACACTTCTCCTCCCCTGGCCACACTTTCAGTGATATAATACTTATCGCTATTGCTAACAACCACAGCTGGAGTTCCGAAACCAGGAAGGAAAAGGAATCATACTGGATACGCCGCCTTAGAACATTGAAACCAAGCGGTCTAAACCAAGAAGACTAGAAAATGAAAACTATGCACTAGTAAAATTTAACATTTTCTAAATCTTCTTATTATCCTTCAATTTTTACTCTAAGAATAACCGGTATAGAATCAAATATCCGGGATATAATCTGCGTTACATATGTACAAAAAGTAAAAATAGATGTCGCTTTGGCTTGTAGACTTTTAGGGAATTATACAACGTTTTCAATTTCCGCATCTAATCTATACAAGCTGGTTGTATTTATAGCTTTAGCACATGTGAAGACAGCCATGTAGAGGTTTACAAACACAACGTTTTTGTGTTTATTTGTTTATCGTATATATGTTTTGTATTTGCCTTTGAAAAAGACTCATTAAGAGTCAAAAGCGCTTAGGCTAGTTAGTTACTAGTTTCATACTGTTCTCATCAGTTTATTGCATCTATATATATATATATATATATATATATATATATATATATATATATATATATATATATATATATAAGCAAACATTATTAATTTGTGTTCCTCTGCAAAAAAAAGAAAAACAATTTGTATGAATAAAAAAAGATTAAAAGTACAACAAAAAAATCAAACAACAAGAAAACTGCTCTGATACTAGTCTTGTTCACCATCTAATACAATGTCAAACTAAATATAAAAATGATTTCCCCAACACAGTGCCTGAAAACCTAAAACAAAAGGTGATCCAAAGTTCCAGATGACATAGCTGGATTAAATATGAGCAAACTTTCCAAAGACTGAAATGTCCAGTTTTGAATGGGATGACATCAAACCAAATATCACCTTTTAGAAACACTAGGTGTGCATGCACATCAGAAAAAAAATTTATGCTTAAAAATTAATTCAGCTGTATGAATTAGTAATATAAAGTTTTATCAAAAATGTTGAAAATGTCTTTTGAGTTTTGTCGATAAACAAATTTGTGATTGTATGAAATTTATGTCACTGTTCACATATTTCTTCAGTTTCGCAAATGCTTTAACATTTATTTTAGCCTTTATTGGAAAAAATGCCAAGTTCATATAAGAATTTGTAAATGCTCTAAATAAAATGGACATTTTAAACTTCCTATATATCATACTCACTGAAAATTTATTAATAAACCAGCATCACTAACAAACATGGACTCTTGCCATGAATTTAAATAAATGGAGATGGGTGGGGGCTGCAAAATGTCCATCAAATCTTTAAATACTGAAATTTTATATATATAGACTGGGTTTTAAAACTATAAACTAATGAATAACGGATCAGATTAATTAAACTGACAGTAAATATCATAATAAAAGAACACAGAATAGAAGAACCTTCATTCAGATTGATTAATAATTATGACTCTTTATTAAGCAATATGTATTGCATTTTCCATATAAGTTGCATCCCCAATTAAAGTTCATGGGAAGCCGATATTAATTAAATGTTAATTATTGGATGTTCACTTATCTGCCATTGATTACCTCAGAGATTTCAGAAATGATTAATGACGCATATTTGGACGCAATTTTTTGAATTGGGACACAGAAAATCACCCACACAGGAGTCCTCCATATGCAAGTTTTTGTTGCAAGGATGAAACTCTTGCGGCAAAATAAATATGTTTTTATCACTATGAAAACTGAAGCAATGCTTTTATTTTTAGTTTGTTGCTGACTTCTTTGATCAAATGTCGCCGGCCTGCTTTGATGAAGGTGCATGTGTTATTGAAGGTGCCGCTAAAGGCTCCCTTTGATGGTCAAAACAAACACCCATTTGCTGTAACATCAAATGAATTGTAGAACATTGACACAATTTTTTAAACATTTCCTTAGTAAATATTGGTGCTTTAGAGGTAATCAGTTTCCACTGAAGTTGCTGCAAAACTATTTTTCTGGGGGTTTTATGTTTTTTTAATTGCTGTCGTGTGGTTGACTCTAGTCATTTCACGTTTCCGCCCTCAGAGGCAGTCAATTGTAGCTAGTCAGTTGCATGGCTAGTTTGATTATATTACAGCATTCAAGTATCAAGGCCAGATATCAGCATAAGCAGATTATGACATAAAAATTAACTGTTAGGGTGGTTTGTTAATATGAAATAAGGATTCGTTTATGTAACAATTGATTCCAGTGCATTTTTATATCCAAGTTTGCAGCTTCCTGTCATAGTGCTTTTGAATTTTTCCACTTCAAACTCAAGACTGTATATGCTGTTTTTATCAGCCAAAAATGTTGTAGCCAACAATATGGCCAGAATATTATTGCCAATATGTAAAAGATAATTGCAATTTACAACATTGGCGAAGCCCAGCGCAATCACTGTTATTGATTTTATTTCCGGTTGAAGCCGTATAAATATTGCCTGCAAACTCAAAATCAAAAGACATGGACAAAATACTGTTTGCAAATTTAGACAAGTGTTTTGTAGTTAAATGAAAAACTGATGAAGATTTCAATGAGATTCAGAACTGTGCTAAAGTTGATATAACTGATAGTTCAAATGCGACCGTAGCCAAGTGTAAGAAAGTACGTGATTTCTGGCTTAGTTCGGACTGCAACTTTTGCTTGTGGGACTAACTTTCGCTGGTGGGACTCCTATTTTTACCAAATTAGGAATCCTAGACTCATAGTTTTAAAATCCTAGCGAGACCTCTGTTACCTGTTATGATATATGTGGGCCTCTATCATCTCTCTACACCTGGCATCTTATATGCCTGTCAGACCACATATACCTGGCTTCCATATGCATGTCTATTCTTTATTTATACTTGACATCCATATTCCTCTTTATCCATCCAAACATTCCTAGCATCCACATTCATGTCCATCCAGCTATCCACACCTGGCATCCACATTCATATCCATTCATCCATCCACATCTGACATCCATATGCCCATCTATCCATCTCTCTGTCCACACCTGGCATCCACATGCATGTCCATTCACACCTGGCATCCACATGCATGTCTATTCACACCTGGCATCCACATGCATGTCTATTCACACCTGGCATCCACATGCATGTCTATTCACACCTGGTATCCACATGCATGTCCATTCACACCTGGCATCCACTTGCATGTCTATTCACACCTGGCATCCACATGCATGTCTATTCACACCTGGCATCCACATGCATGTCCATTCACCCCTTGCATCCACATGCATGTCTATTCACACCTGGCATCCACATGCATGTCTATCCATCCGTACATGGCATCCAAATGCATGTTTGTCCACCCAGTCCACTTGTGGCATTGTATGCATGTCTAGCCTAGTATTCATTATCATGGCTGTCCAACATTCCATCCATGGCATCAGTGTGTCTGTCTGTCCATCCACCCACACCTAGCATCTATCCATCCATCCATACCTTCAATCCATATTTAGGACCGTTGATTTGACCCTCTATCAATGTCAGTGTTTTAGGTTCTTCCTTTTATGTCTTTTCCAGCTATATATAAGTTATGTCAGCTGTTGTATATTTTAATGCTTCAATAAATTTCAGCTGAAGCCAAGAGAAAAGACCGCCTTTAACTACAATGAGAAATTGAAAGAGAAATTTGCACACCATCCCCAGATTAGGAGAATAGCCCGGCATCGTCATGTACCCAAGATGATCTACAATGCCACTAAAGAACTGAGAACCATTAAGAAGTCACAGAAGAAAAAGTAAGTCTAGACACTGATGTATTTTTTTATATTAGGAAATAATAAGATGTTTTACCATGCTCTTTGATCTGCACTCCCTTTGCAGGTATGTATAATGATTGAACTACTTCTTGGAAAATCCACTTATCCTTGCACTAGAACAAAATAAGTTGAAATCCAGTTAATAAGATGTCACATTTTGCTTGGTTTATTGTAGTTAAGTGACCTTGGGAGCAGTTGAATGTAAAATGATATGGTTGTGACTTCTGTCTCTTATTTAATAATGAAAAAGAAAGTATTGTACAGTGGATCATTTGCAGTAAGAATCAATGACAGGACAAGCTTGACATAAAGGATACAAGACATTTACAGTAAGAATCAATGACAGGACAAGCTTGACATAAAGGATACAAGACATTTACAGTAAGAATCAATGACAGGACAAGCTTGACATAAAGGATAGAAGACATTTACAGTAAGAATCAATGACTGGACAAGCTTGACATAAAGGATACAAGACATTTACAGTAAGAATCAATGACAGGACAAGCTTGACATAAAGGATACAAGACATTTGCAGTAAGAATCAATGACAGGACAAGCTTAACAAAAATGATACAAGACATTTACAGTAAGATTCAATGACAAGTCAAGCTTGACATAAAGGATACAAAACATTTACAGTAAGTATCAATGACAGGGCAAGCTTAACATAAAGGATACAAGACATTTGGAAACTATGTTTTTTAAGACTTGCTAAAAATCAGGTGTGCATGTTTTCTGTTCACGAAACATTATGTGATTTCAGACCTGCAAAAAATCAGGTGTGCTGGTTTTCTGTTCAGGAAACTGTTAGTCTTATCAGACTGAAATAGTTCTTGTACTTTTATACATCAATGTACTGAAATAATAATTCACTTGATGTACTGAAATAATAATTCACTTGATGTAATGAAATAATAATTAACTTGATGTAATGAAAGAACAATTCCTTGATGTAATGAAATAATTAACTAGATGTACAAAAATGAAAATTAACTTGATATACTGAAATAATAATTTACTTGCCAAAATACTAAAATTATTAAATCACCAACCAGCTGAAATTTTAATTAACTAACCAACCTGCTGACACAATAATTCACTCACCAACCTGCTGAAATAATTCACTAATATGATGAAACAATTCACCAGTTTACTGAAATGTTAATTTATTCTCCAACTTAATGAAATAATTACTTACCAACACAGCAATTTCTTGGTGCATTTTAAAAAAAAAGCTTTATGATCTTTGACCTGGAAATTTGATGAATATATAACTACATTCATCTGTTTTATTGACTTAACAGCCAAGTCCTTTTTCTCATACTTTTAAATTTTTCCATCAGTATGATGAAAATGCACACAAACCATGATTTTTAATTCCTTGGACCACTAGCTGTTTAAAAGTATCAATTTTTAATACAATTGAAAGCTTCACAAGCAAGCATCTTTAATCCTAACAGTAAATGTAACTTGTGTCTTTTCTTGTCCTGCAGGGAAGCAAACAGACGAGCTCACAGCAAACCAGGAACAGTGCCAATGGTGGCAGAGAAAAAGAAATCTATAGTAGAGGATGTGGATTAAGTATATTAAATAAATTTGGAAATTTTTTTATATCTTGGAATTTTAAATTTTTCAATTTCCAATAACAAATTTTATAGATAGTACAAGTTTCATACTGTATGTTACAATGAGACATTCAAACCTTATCCTAGTAGACAGTAAGACACTGTATATTTGTATAATACTGTCCTTATAGGGTAATATACGCTACGCTTGTATAACCTGATACAGTGGGGTCCCAGCTTAAGAACCTAATCAATTCCGGGACAGTGTTCGCAACCTGGGGTGTTCATAAAACACCCTAGTCTTTTGTTTGAATAGGATGAGATTTTCTAACCTTATTCTGGTATATTATAAGACACCCTATTTTTATTTTTATAAGATGATACATTTAGTTTGACCTTATTGTTTGGTAAGATACTATTATTATACTTGTTTAAGATTAGACATTCTGTCCTTATATCAAGTTTCAAATATGACAAACACCATTTTTAAAACTTCATGTCATATTTATTGATGTGTAACAAATTTTAAACCAGTATCATGTGACTCTTTACAGTCAATTAAATTTGGCAGATGCTGTCAATTCAAAAAATTTGGATTTATTTAACTTTAAAAGTTTTTATACTGAGAAATAAAAGGCACAATTGTACACATTCTTTCAAAAAGGACAAGTCACTTATCTATAGATACCAACCCATGGGGTAATCCAAGTGTACAAAAAATGTAATCCAAGCAAATAAGTAGTAAACTGTATATAACATGATATGAATTCATTGAGCATATGTACAAATGATTTATTTACCTCTCTGGTCTTTTAACATCATTTTAGTTTTACAAAGTAACACTTATGTGTTGCATTTCAGAACAACTTGTATCAACTATGAATGTTTTGCACACTAGAAGATCACTAAATGCGGGGTTAATAAGCATGGATCTGAATTCAGTGTTATATTTGTTAACGATATTAATCAGTCTCTCACAATCAGCATTAGAATGGTAAAAAACCAATATTCTTTTCATAACCTGACAAAAAAGAGGAAACTTACATCTTTCTATTACTGGGTCTTTCAGCTAGGAACTATGGTGCCATTCAGCATCAATTCTGTTTAATTCAGTTATGAAGTATATTGTCAGGTATAATGCCAACTTGATACTAAAGAAATTCTAATTCATTGGTAGCCTTTCCTGCATCATGGCACATCAAATGACAGGGACAACTTGTTATATACACTTGTGCAGACAATTTTCAAAGTGTAGAATGCAGCTCCTCAATGAATTCCAGTCATCAATGAATACTACATACAGTTTATTCAAAGCATTATCAAGCAAATCAAAAATTTTAATCCAGTGGAATCAGCTGTTAATTCCTGTAATGAAACCAGAACAATGTGACTTTGCCCTATTTGTAGTCAAAGTCTCTTACACAGACTGAGTATTTGTCATCATAATCACAACCCAATTTGCATGAATTCTGCAAATTTAAGTGAAGTACCTTCAGATAAAAAGTGAAAAATATGCTTTTGTGCTTGCACCTTAATATTTTCTGCAATTTTGAAACCATGATGCATCTTTTGAAACAAAGGAACAACTATCGCTAAGGGTATTCGTTGTTATATTAAGAACCCATTAAACAAAATTCAGCGTTTCTTTGATTTCAGGTGTTGTTCCACATAAAATTTACCACATAGAATAATATTAAAATCTTTTCCACACAAGGGTCATAAAGCTAGAATGGAAAGTTTGTATTATGTAATAGATGTATTCATCTTTGAAATTGGTAATCCAGGATGTCAACCTAATCCTCTACCACATAGACAAAATTAATTTAAGTAGATAAGGAACCTCTCATTTTCAGGTACTATCATGAAGAGTACAGTTTCTACTGTGGAGAAACTGGGCATGTGACACAGGTATGCCATCATGGCAAACAGATTGAGTGATTCAGATACCATAAATTTGGACACAAAGAAAAACTGTTAATGTATTATTCATATTAGGAAGCTGGCAAAGATGAGAATGCCAGTGCTTCATTTTTAACAAATGTAAATGTACCTACTGAGACTCTTGACTCTAACTATTCCTTGGACACTATTGTAAATGCAAATGTTAACAGATTTTCAGGGTCTGTATGTGACTTTTTGACGATGCTAATATGTATGAACATTTAAACATGGAAAATGGATGTCTGAATGATAAAAGTAGTATGGAGGCAATCACAGTGAGTGCCCCATTGCATGATGACATACATATAATTGATATGAAACTAAATAGAAAAAGTTTTAACAATCACTTAAGTGTACAAGGTAAAAATAGACCAGATTTCCAAGGAAAATGATATACATGTTTTATGGACTCTCTGAAACCAAATTAAATGCTAGCCACAATGATAATCTATTCACAAGGACAGAGAGACAGCTGGGGGAAGTCTTGTATACAGAAGGAAAGATGTAAATGCAGAAAGGCGACTTGACTTGGAGTCGTATGAACTTGATAGTATCTGGGTAGAAATTTCTAAAAAAAATGTAGAGTCATTCCTAGTTGGTTTCATTTATAAGCCACCTTCCTCCAAAGCAATTTGGAATTATAGCTTTTTTTAACAACTGGAAGATGTTCTTACACAGGAGAAAGAAACATACTTGGTGATATAAATAAGGACCTTCTCAATACTCAAATAAGGAAGAACTAGATGGAATTTATTGAATCATTTAGGCCTAATCCTGCTGGTAAATGACCCCACAAGGGTAACAGAAAAATCAAGCACTTTTATTGATCACATTTACACCAACCTACCAGACAATGTGGCTTGTGTTAATGTACCAAATGTTGATCTTATCCTACTTTTTTGACAAGAAAGGTTAAATGCAACAGAAATATAAAAAATACACAAAACTATCACATAGATCAGTCAAGACTTTTAATGAAGAACAATTTTTCAGTGACCTATATAAAGTCCATGGAATATGATCCAAAATTTGGATGACACAGATGAAGTTTTGATGGTTTGAACTTTTATATGGATGTAGTCTCTATGTACCACTAAAAGTGCATCAGGTAAAAAATGAAATGCAACCTAAATGGTTTACTACTGAAATCATAGACACTATGAAAACATGAGACCAAATCAAGGCTATGGGAAATCATGCACAATATAAAGTATGGAGAAATAACATGCATGACTAAAAAAGCTAAAACAAACTTATTGTCAAGCATTGCTTGAAAACAAAATGAGCATAGCACACATCATTTGGAAAGTCTTCAATTAACTCACTGGAGGAACACAGAAAAAACTTTGTTAAAAAATGTGTCATTGAACATGATACCAAGAAATCTACAAGATATGATCAGATTGGTCCATTACTCATTAAATCTTATGCCTCTATTTTCGATAGCATCACATTCATAATCGGGGCCCCGAGTGGTCTAAAGCGCTGTCCGTTACAGATCACTGCCATCTCACCTCTGCCTGCGTGGGTTCGAGTCAAGGATTCGAGAATGTGGATATGTGAGAAAGCTTGCCAGTAGCTTCTTGTGGGTCAGTGGTTCTTTCCAGTGATTTCCCGATTTCTTCCTCCACCATTAATACTGGCCGCCATGAATAGCCTATTGTGTACTGAAAATTGGCATTAAGCCCAACAACAACAACAACATTCATAATCAGTTTAAGTATTGTCCCCAAGATATGGAAAACCACAAAAGTAACTACTATTCACAAATCGGGTTCTAAGGATGATGATGATGACTACCAGCCAATCTCAATACTACCAAACTTGTCAAAATTGAGTGAAAAAAGACTTATTCATGTCATATTTAACCAAACACTTGCTGTTCCACCCTAGTCAGTCAGGCTTTAAACAGAAACATTCATGTGAGACTACCTTGATCTCCCTAACTCGTAAATGGCATGAAGCACTTAACCAAGGTAGGATAATAGGATCTGTATTAGTAGATTTCAGGAAAGATTTTGACATGGTAGATCATGAAATCCTTTTGAGGAAACTGAAAATCTACAATGTAGAAAGCACAGATGGTTTACTTAATACTTAAGTGAGAGAACACAAGTTTATATAAAAAATGTTATGTCTGAGTCTGGAACAGTTAGATGTCGAGTACCACAAGGCTCAATTCTAGGTCCATTACTATTTATTTTATTTTATTAATGGCCTTCCACTTTTACTGAGAGACTCAGTATCATCTACAGATCTCTATGTAGATGACACAACATTGTCAGACATCCAAAACACAAAGCATGAGCTCCAAATTTCTTTACAGAATGCCCTAGATAAACTAGACAACTGGTGCACATACAATGGCATGGTGGTAAATACTTTCTCCACACTTTATGATTCAAATATGCATCACAAAATTTGACAACATTAACAAAACAAAAGACAACCTTTGTTTCGTTTTCAATCAAAAACAGTTACACAGACTTTAATAAACGATCCATTTTATTATCGGTTGCCTAAAAACAATTTTAATATATTTATATCATTGTCTTTTTGTGTGTAGATACTTCGATTGTTTTGTTGAATTGCCTTAGTTTTATGCCTGACAACAATATTACCTGTTAGAATAAATTACATAGCCAAACTAAAAATTATATCCCATGGTTAAATATCTTGATAGCATTAAATAAAGACAGGTACACAATAGTTTTGATTATCAATACTTTGCCTTTAATATGAACATAACTAATGAATAATATAATCAAAAGTCTTTCAAACAACTAAGTAATACCATAACCAATAATGAATGATCCACTGCTAAGTCAAACCTCATTGTAACTTTTATTTTAATGGTATAAAACATGACAAACTAATTGCTAGTTCACTCTATCTTCTGTCCCAAGTCTCTTGTATTAGTAGAGAACACAAAACAGGAGGAAAGTAGTCCTTGGTCGGAATGGCAGAATAAAAATCACTTTGTAGCATCTCACCAGCCTTTAACCAATTTGCTTCTAAATTTGCATACTTTACCTTTGCATGTGGACTTAACTGTTGACCCTAATATCACTTCCTTATCAAATTGGGCCTCCTCAGACTTTTTTAACTTTTGTTGTAAATATTTGGTATTTTAGTTCATGCATGAATTACAAATTAAAACAAAAGCCATTTAATATATCTGCAATTATGTTGCAATAAATTTAATGGTATAAATAATGTTTACATTTATTGTAATATGTTGCAACAAATAATCAAGAATTGGGGACTACATTTTTAGCATTCTGTACTAATATCACTTCGAACAAGTTAGTGTAATATAATTTAGAAGCATTGTTTTATATACAGCAGTCTTATATCAGCATCTTCATAAAAACAATTATATTCTTTACCAATATAGTTCATTATTAACTATATTACCAATATAGTTTATTATTAACAACTTGTATACATTTGTATGCCAACCATAAAGCTTTTTCACTTTAGTTTTATACGACTGGCAGTTTTAAAAAAAAAAATTTCATGAAATTTGTGTTAAACTATTTCTTTCATATAAATTATCATTTAATTTAAATAAAGCTATTTGATTCGAAGTATTTAGTACTGTGAAATTAATGAAGTCATGTGTGAGAATACTTTAAAATAAGTAGCAGTGCTTACGAACTTTATTTGTCTGTTTTTAATGAGGGTATCAAAAGTTTCGAAAAAGTATCAATACAGATAACTTTATGGTTACATATTGCATTGCCCAAGCAAAACCAGGTATCAATTTAATTTTGTTAAACACATGCACTTACCGGTTTTGGTAAGACGAGTGCAACTTTTGCGAATTAAACTGCAAATTATAAAAACGATACTTTATTCAAGAAAATATGCTTTCATCATAATGTTCTTAACTGTTATCATTTTGACTTGATTTTCAAAACATTAATTTTCATTTAATGTCGTCCTCTGATGATCATGTAAGCTCTCTTTGCAATGACATGAAAATAGTATTTCCTTATATGTATTGAATGATGAAAATATTCATTATCAAGAATCAAACATTTGAACAACTAAACAAAACTGAAATAAACGTGTATATGCAACGTGGAGTAAATGAAAGAATTTTTTTATTTAAATATGTCAATAAACTCTCAATGACAATAAGACAATGATTTTAAAAAAGAAAAAAAAAGACGTGCACCCACCATGTCGGCCAATTCTGCGCCTTTGGGTAATTCCGCGCAACTATACGTCATTTCTGTAAACATTTATGGTTAAAAATCCATTTTGTATCAAGAAAGAACGATCTTACTTTAATTAAGAAAATTGATATTCAAAAAGTATTTATAGGTTACTGCATTTGTATGGGAAAATATGAACGAGTTTTTCGGATGGATATACTGCACGACCTGGGAGTGCAGTATGTCCTTCCGACAAGACGAGTTTATATTTTCCCATACAAATACAGTAACCTTTTTATGATATGCTTTTTATTGTTCTTCCCAAGGCTTAAAAATATAAACAAAAATACACTGCAAGAAACAAAGTAACTAAATGTATGCCGTATTCCAAACTAAATACATAAACGTTGAAGGATCATTACACAACATTATTAATGAGCGTATAACTCCGCCCAAATAAATATGAAGTTGGTCGCGCTCTAGACGTAAGTTTCGAAAGAAAATGGCGTTTGCTCTACTTAAAACAGAAATTTGGAGTAATATTGTTAATGAATACGCATTGCAACAACTTTTCCATTTTATCTGGAATTAATACTTTTTTTTTTTTTTTTTTTTTTTTTTTTTTTGTCGATTCAACGCAATCTTTTGATTATGGTCTGGATTTATCTACATGAAGTGACTTGCATTGGATTCCAGCAGTGTCTGCCAATTTTAATCGTATTAAAGCTTGTTGACATCGGCATGCATGTTTCTTGTCTGTCATTTAATGATTCATATCATAATGTTATGAAAATTATGAAGCCTTTCCATTGCAATTATCGAAAAGATGCTGTGGAATTTAATGTTTATTTCATTTTTTGAGTGCAGTAAGGAGGATGTAACTGCATTTGGAATATACTCGAAATTACGGTACAATTTTAAAATGTGTAATCAACTTTGAGAACCCATTACATGGCTCATCTAATTCAGGTTTACAGATCTATGAAAGTATATTTTTGAGGAAATTCAGGATCTACAATTGTAAGTATATTTTTGGCCATTTTTATTAACAGCTAAAGAAGACAGTTTATGTGTATAATTTTAGTTTTATTGTGAGGACCCTGTATAGCGTCTATATCTAGATAAATCTGAAAAATTGTATCAAAAAAAAGCAAACGCGGAATGTGCCAAAGCAGTTTGTGTCAGTCTATGAAACATTTGCTGGTATGTGGCCGTCCATGAAATATCTGCTTTAGTTTATTCATTAAAAGAAATTGTTTGCGTTAGAACTATTTCTTTGCGCGCGGTATGCAGTATGAAGGTGTTTAATATCGGGGAATATTGCACGATTCTGACAATGTAAAGTTAACGGAGAAAAAAGATGAGCGTATAATAAAAAAATATCCCACATTTCGGCTCGAAATGCATATGAAAAAGTAATTTATAAAGTCAACATGAAGATCCACTCCATGACCTTGAACCTGTAACCCAGAAAAACCTATTTACTTGTATCTGTTAGAATCACAGGGGATTGTTACAAATAAACTTAAAAGTCTAACCTGAAATAAGATATTAGCTAGAACGGGATTCTCAATAAATTCCCTGGCGGATAGTCTGTTTCTAAATTTTTTAGTAATTTTTCCCTATAAACAAGACGTGTAAACACATTACATCATCTTCATTGTTGTCTTCCACACAATAGCTTATTTTTTTTAAAAAAAAGTTCAAATTTACTAAATTTTTTACAAGATCAGTTTAGTTTGCTTAATATCTCTTGCATTTGTTGGTATTGTTACGTTGAATTTTAAATTAGCTGTAAACCTGACTTAATTTTGCTGACAGAAATTGTCAAAAAAAAAAATGGATTTACATTTCCCGATGGAAAATGCCGAATTAAACCATGACAGTCGAAATTTTGTAGCGCCCTTCCCTCTCTCGCAACTATCCTAATACGTCAAGATCAAATCAGTTCAATGTTATTTTGATACGTTGTAGCGGGCCACCTTCGTCGTTTTCTACTCTGCCTATTTGGTAATCTGGCATTGCCGATTGATAAACATTACATCTTTTCAACCTGTGCGCAAAATAGACCGACATACCGCGGGTCATGAAAACACGGGGATGGTATTCTGTGTGTCCAAAATTAATACTATTTTGAGCAGAATATTCTCAGGTAGGGCGAATCCTACAACATTTTAAATTAGAGATGTAACTGAAAAATAAGACTTCCTAAAAAAAATGAAAATATAAAATCAATAACGTCAGATCGAACTCTTTAATAGACCGAAAGTTTCTATTTGGGTTAGCTCATTTTTGTTACTTTATTTTTGACATTTGTTTTCATGTATTATGGCGTGTTTGTTTACTTAAACGTGCACTAAATTTTTGTTGCCGCCCTCCCTGCTGCGGTGTTTCTTAACATTTTATCGAGACCTAAACGTTATCGCTATCAAGGGAAATGTAAATTTATCGTGATAAATCCGTGCCTGCGCTTTTCAGAAATAAGTATGAATTTAATCATATGAATATCCCCTGAACACCGCATCTGACTCCACTTAAATGTGGATGGCTAAGTGATCTTGACCGCCTTCCGAAAGGATCGTGTTTGCATGGTTATCTTCATGGGCCAAATAAGACTGAGTTGGAACATTTCGAAGTAGCAGGCCGCGCAGCCCGGGCTGCCCCACACTTTAGAGTTTGTCCGTGTCCAGGGAAGAGTGGTATGGGACAGCCCTGGGAGGGGTGTGTGTCCTGGACTGTCCCTTACCTTTGATACGATGCAAACACCTATATGCCGGGGTCATGGTAGGATATCTTTGCTCGGCGAGGGCTTGCCGAGGTCAGGATTCCACCCAGGCATTGCAAGTATATGTACCTAGCGCCTGTTAGATTTTCCCAATTTTGGTGTTTATGTGTATGTGTGTGCGGGGGTGGGGAAAGGTGGGACAGCAGGTAGAGCTTCCTTTGATGCTTGTCTGGCAATTTATTGGTGATTACCTAGATAACCTTTTCGAAATGGCAATTGAAGCTATTACTAATTTTCAATCTGGCAATTTTGTGTTGTCGTTGTTGCTTGATGCTGCAAATCATTTCGTATTAGCAACTGATTGTGATGTCGGAGTAAACATTTGATGTATCTTCCTTATAAGTCTCATCCTATTGGTTAATTGCTTAAGTGGCCCTTGGTATTTTGATCCTTCTCTCTAAGAGGTCAGTTTGTCATCATGTCTGTGGTGTTGTTGTAGTAGGTGGTGTTATTTTTGGTTTATGAATTTATTATGATAGAAAATAAAGGATTTGATTGGATTCTCCGCCTCTATATTATGATACGAATTTTCTGGCGTTGTTGTGTTTAGACGTTTCTATCATAACCTTCTTCTCGTGTCTAGTTACGAGAAGGAAGAATGTTCGGCATTCTTAAGAATAAGGTGTCACATATGATGGTGTAGATTACATCTTTTGTGGGGAAAGCTTGGCTGCGAAGAGGTGGGATCGTATAAAATCTTTAACTTCCAAAAGCGAGTATAAAGCATAAGTTTCTTACCTGTAAGAAATAGACATGACACTCCTTCAGAGCTTGGAATCCCACTGAGAATAACCAGTCCAGTGCCTATTTTTATATCCTGGAACTGGCAATTAACAGCACTTCATCCAAGGTCAAAAGAAGTCTGTCTAAAAATCACGGTGCTTCTTGCGTGCTATCCAAGGACAGCTTTAACTTTATATCAAGTTTTAGTGGGGGGGTAGAGTGTGAGTGTGTGGACGGTATTTTTCCAAGTAACGACCTTTTGGATCATGTCCATAACCTTCCAGTGGTCATTCACATTGTGAACTTAATTAATTTTATTATTCCCTAGGGTGATTATCAATTACTTTGTTCCCAACATCACAACGCAATTTAATAAGGTTTTATTGATTGAATGGTGAGATAAAACATTATTCGGCTTCTATCCGATTGGTGAACTATTGAACTGGCTTATTAATTAGGCTTTTTCCATTACCAAGTGAAAGCTGAACAATAATAAATACTTAATCTAAATTCATTTCAATGTCCTTATTATATTCAGGATATGAATTATTGATTGGACCACGCTTCTCCTACACTCCAAATCAATATCAAAGCACTATCTTAAATTTGGATGTTTTTATCTTCCAATAACTAGAGATTTCAATATGTTGTACACAAATTAATATTTTCGTTTCTTTCTTTTAGAATTGATATCTTGATAAATTTAATTTTGGCTCTCAAAGTGATAAGACATTTTGTGCTAATGTTTTAGTAAAGTTAGAATTATACGATGAATATATTTGGTAAAGTGTATTAGAGTCTGACAGATTATGTAAAGTTATTTTAAAAGTAGGGCTGTGCATTATATTACGACGGTCAAGGTAAAGGAATTTATTTATAACCTAACATCTAAATGTACAAATACCTCCACATTAATTAGATATTTCTTTACATATTTAACTTTAACGCTTACACCCCTATACACTTAAATACAATTACTCGGGAATCAAATTTTTTTGTTACAGCTAAGCGCATCAGTTGTCCGCTAAATCATAAAAACTAAAATGACCAATATATCTATAGATACACAAACTTAAATGTCCCGTATTAACAAATGTTATTAAGGAACTATAGAAAATGTATTTGGCATATAAATTCAACTTGAAAACCCTAAATAACATTTATTCATAATAATATTGGTTTGCCTTTATCACGTAATATAATATCCCCTTGAAGGATGCCGCGTACTCAGTGGAAGCATGTTACAAATTGGAATCACTCGAATAACATGGCTGTCATTGTACGGACTCATCTGATTGGTGGTTGTAATTTAGGCGCACTTCTCCGTTAAGCAAAAGTACAAAAGCAGATCGAGGGAAGGATTGAAATGTAAACAAAAATAAAATGGTCAGACTGACTGCCTGCCTATGATTATAGTCGCGTATTGCTCTCCTTAGCATTCTGGTCAGACTGAGTGATTGATCTGCCCAATGCCGAAAAGAGGTTTTAAGTCGGTTATGCACTTTTGTGCTTTTACGACTGATTACATTCCCGGGCGTGGGCCATGTGCCCTAGGATAGGCGATAGCCCCTTTGAAGTGATCCTTAGGCCCGGTCTCCAAGGAGGCCCTTAGCCCAAGTGCTGGAACTTAGCGTTTGACCTTTGAAATGAACTCTATCCAGCAGTATATACCACAGCAAAACGTGCGGCGAAATGGCGGGGGGGGGGAGCTGAAAACTTTACAGTATTTGGGTCAAGAAGTTTTTTTACTTTTTTTCAGGACACGTTTATTGTCATTTTTCTAAACTGTGAATTAACATGAAAGACAAAGCTACACAAAAGCCAAATGGTTAAGTACATAAATAATAGACACATCCAAAGAATCAAAGTGTAATATAAACAAGACTTTACTCTACAACATTTGTTGTTATCAAAATGTAGTGACCTGGGGATAGTTTGTTATGTTCTGAGAGTCTGTACATTTCTTGATACCGTCACACAATGGTCCTCCTGGATTGGTCTTTCGGGGATGTCAGTGACGGTCCTGTCCTAAAGAGAGTGGTTTTCCTCGCTGACAGGCTCTTCTTCTTCTTCTTCTTCTTCTTCTTCTTCTTCTTCTTCTTCTTCTTCTTCTTCTTCTTCTTCTTCTTCTTCTTCTTCTTCTTCTGGTACTGTCACTAACACAGGTTTAAAAGTGACTTTTTTCACTGAACGTTTTAATTTTTTAGGATTACAAATCTCGGTCATAGTAAGCCACTTCTTCAGTCCAAGCCTCGAGTCCAGTCATGTACATTTGTCCTGTGAGGGTGTACGTCAAAAGCAACACACACATCGTCATACACATCGTCAGTGCCTAAAAGTTGACGGATCTTCTTTTCCCGTAAAGATCGAGAAGTTTCCATATGAAATCGCAAAGCTTTGAGGAGAATGAGTCTCTCATGGACATTTAAAGAGACCACTTTCATACTGTTTGGGTACTAGGCACTGTTCGTAAAGAGTCCACAAAGAATCGGACGGTAAACGAAATTCCAGAAAGTAAGTCATAAAGACACAAACGAAACGTCGACCCTAATTCAATGGAAAAAGTTCTCGTAAAAAGCAATGGTAATCATTCACTGTTTGAATATTGTCATTGATCTTCCATTGAATCTGTTGTATCATAAATGATAAAGGTCGTGGCATGGTAGAACGTTTTTATAGCCTCTGTTTTCGGCAGCTATAAGAGTACTTTCTGCACAAAAGTGGTTGTATTCTGCTGTCGAATCCGAAATGTAAACTGACACCCTTGATCCAGAGAAATTGAACTATTTGGTTGACTTTTCTCACTTTACTCTTGAATTTCTCGACATAAAAGTTCTACAGTCACTAATCAAGATTTGGTTCTGGCAAGTCCCTGCCAAATGTCATTGTAGATCTTGTCTTGCAATTCAAGGGTTAATACTTGAAGATTTTTTTTATCAGACTTAAATAATTGTCTAGGAGTGGTCCAACATTTGACTCCTATCAACGTATCTAATTTATTACACGACACGGAAGGCCGCCTTCAATGATGAGGTCCCACTTAAAGTAGGTTGTGACAATCTGGAGACCATGGAGCATGTCAAGGTAAGCGGAATTTTTCTTTCTCCCAATCGTGAAGAGATACACCAGAACTGAAACACTTGACTTTATCCCCTTCACCCAAGTAAAAAAATCCGGCTCTGGCAAATTCTCCGGGGGTAGGTTCTCCCATATATTTTGGCTATTTTCCTCGGAAGGCTTAGATCCAACTTTCAGAGTCACAGTATTTTGGTAAACGCACTGGAAACGAATATTCGTTTTGTACAGGTTCATTTCGATAAGGATGTGGTGAAATATTCATAAGTTTGCTCAGTTTTGCATGACATAGGGTGATTTTCGCTTGGTTTCCCGTGCAGGATAATATTCGTCACAAAAACCAGTAAATTGAAAAGGTGTACAATGACGAGTGGCATCGCTTTCGCATCCGTCAGGTTTGACACGCAAAGTATCATCATCACTTTACATGGTAGGTACGGTAATCATAGTAAAGTTACCATGACGATAATGTGGTATTAAATCTGTGGTCACAGTATTCGGCATCACTGCAATCACTGCGGGTGCCCTGCTGTAAGCTGAAAATATTTGCCCACGTACGGATACAGAGAACACACGTCCAATTATTTGATTTCTTCTCCTTTCTCCTCGTCCACTTGGTACAGCAAACAGATGGCATTCGTCCCTCCTCCGTACAAACTGCCCGTTGGGTTCAAAGGGCACACCAGCTAGTAACTTTCAGATTGCACTTAAACTAAGAATCAACGAAGCAGTAGTAGTAGGAGGAAGAAGAGGTGCCCTCAGCAAAAGGTTGGTGCTAAATGGTGATGTTCCCTGTGTTGGAAGTTACGTGGTCTTTGTTGGTGATGATATGGATTTCTCGTCATTTTTGTTTGTTCTTGGTTTGGGATCGCATGTGGAGTTTGTATCTTATTGTATGTGGCCATGTCTGTTGTTTGGAGTATAGTTAGCTCGGTACCGTTTGATTGTTACTGTTATTCTTGCAATTTGGTTAATTTTCATGTATTTTTCAACCTGTTATTTGTAGCTGTACCATACGATGATGCTATTCTGGCTTTGTAGTCTGATTATTCAAAATATTCTTCTGTGATGGTGCATTAAGGTTTTGGTAGTTAGTCGTATTTTGGCTACTGATAAACAATGTCAGTTGTGCTGGATGGTATTTAAGGTATTTAACTTTCTTTGGGTTGTCCCTGTTGTTGTCACTTGTTTTGTGTTGTTGGTAGTGGTGGTTTTTGCGTTTTAACGCCTACGATTGGTTGAAATTTGTTCGTTTGTGATTGTTCTCCTAGCTTTGGGTACTTGTTTGAAAGTATGCTTTTCTTTAGTTATGTTTTACTGTTTTCGGTTTTTTGAATGCAGGTGTTGTCGTTGTTGTATTTGGTGGGGTTTTTTTTTTCTTTCGTGTTTCCTGGTTGCTTTGTATCCCTCCGAGCAATGCTGGCTGGCTTTCTCGTTTTGTTTAGTTTTGTTATTCGGTTTCTTGGTGGTTGTTTAATTATGATGAGAGATCTCTTGATATTTGGTGCTCCTTTCATCGGGTGTTTCCCTTTTTGGTGTGATGGTATGGTCCTCAAATTCCTCTGTGTTGTTGCATTGATTGTTGTGGTATTCTGTTGTTGCTACCTCGTATTGCTTTTCTATCTCTGTTATCACTTTTAGTGAGACGTGTTCAGACGGTCCTGCTTTTTGACTGCTGTGGATGGTATATTTTTGAATGGTTTGCTTTTGGTTGTTACTGGTTGTGGTGGTGGATATGTCATTGTCTTTTCGTTTCCGATTTATTGGTGTGTTACGATACTGTAGTTTGTGTGTGTGTTAACGAATCAATTCTATATAAATCTTTTTTTCATTTTTATTTCATTAAATGTAATTATTATTATGATTATATTAATATCAGTCTTATATGTTGTTAAAAGCATCTTGTTTACTGAGTTGAGAGCACGTGCTGTGCATGAAAGTAAATTCATTACAAGTAAACATTCAGGAATAGCCATGAAAACGATTGGCTGATACTTGGTCAGGCTTTCCTAATGTCCAGAAATTTTGTGAAATTGCATGCGTCCTCCGTGCGCGTGTAATTCAAATGACGTATTAGCTTCGTTTATGGGCATAGGTTTTTTTTTTTTTTTTTTTTTTAAGACATTCTGTGGACAGTCGTAAAGTCAGAGTCGGAGTTTATTGCAACATCTTAGAGTTACACAACTTAAAAAGGTATTTTTGTGCAAGAAGTCTGTTCGTATGTCTACGTAGAATAACGTGTCTTGTTAGTGGAGCTAATTTTACACAATTTTTCTGAATAATTATTTTCCTGGTGAACAACATTACTTGTTTGGACAGACATTTTCAGAAAAAAATTCTAAATTGGAACGGAACAATACAAGCTGTGCTTTACTGTGTAAATTCTGTATATTTTTTTGTTAGTCTTCGTCTGACGTCTTCATCAGCAATTTTGGACCGGAACTGAACTTCAGACTGTGTTTAGAACTTTTTACAAGACTTATGTTTATCTTTAGAACAAACAATTTGTAAATCTTAAGTCGTGTTTTACATATTTACATTTCATGTTTTCTAGTAAAATAAATTGCTTTTGTTAAAATTTACAAAGTTTGTTGTCTTCACTCTTTGTTACTCAGCGAGCCGTAACTTAACAGGTGGCATTGTCTCCTCATCTTCGTTATTATCTCTTCTTTGTTTTCTATCTTTACCTTTTTTGTCTTTGGTTGTTGATTCTTGTTGGCCTCTTGCCTTGGTGGAGCAGACTGACCTGAAAATAGAAGAGAGAAAAAGGGCGGGGGTGGGGGCATGTAGAGCTTTCTGTACTGCCCCTAGCTTTAGACGTTGTCCGCTCAGTGAAGAGGTTTGTACAGCGGGAGTTAGTCACGATGACAGTTGTGGTTTTCGCTCTTTTCTTTCGTCTTGTCCTCAATTTCAGCAGCTGTGGGTCTATTAATCAACGTTTACTTTTGTTTCCATTGTTGCTGTCGTTTGTTGGTCTGTCGATTGTTAGTATTATATTTTCTTATGTGTTAGGTTTGTTAGGGGTGTTTTCGTCTAGGGGTTTATTAAAAGATTTATTTTATTATTTTTTTTATATTAAAGTGATACTCATCGGATTTGTGTGTAGTTTGGTGTTGTTTTGTGTTTCTTACTAATGCTATTGATAGTGGTTAAGTTCGCACGCGTAGCTGGTAGTTTTGGGTGAGGGTTGTCATGTTAGATAGGCGAGGTTGCGGACTATTGCGTATTTTGGTGAGTGTTTGGACTTACTGTACGACCGGCCTTTCTGTTGGGCTCTTTGGATGTGTAGGGTATGCCGGTGTTAAGGTCTATTTGTAATCCAGTGCGTGGCTATTGGTCGTGGTGCTGGTCCTATCATCGACCAAAATACTTATTTTTCAAGTTCTGATTTTGTTGATAGCTTGTATTTCGTCTTTCCCATGTTGTTATTTGCTGTTGGTCCGTTGTTTGATTTGGGTGGCTAATTGGTTGCCGAGTTTTGTGCTATTGTGCTCTGGGACTTGCGTTTTGGCTGACCATTCCCTTGCCTTGGTCCTTTGTGTTGCGCTGGTTTCAGATATGTTGAAATTTGTTTATGGATTTTAGGAAGAGGAGTAAGTTGTTCTATGTCAGTTGCAACTTCTTGTCTTTGGTGGTATACATCATGTCGGGAATGTTGTACGTGACCCAAGGTTCCTTTGATATTCTTGGAAGTCACCGCAGACGTTGAAGATGTGTTTGAGGGATTGTGGTGTTACGCAGTGTGGATAGTTTCGGTTGAACGTGGTGTTCGTTCCATCATCAGCCACATTAAGTGTCTTTCCTGTTCTGATCCCGTTAATGTAATTCTTCCTTTTTCATTGTTTGGGTATAGTTATGTCTGTTGACTTCTCTCTGAATTTGGTATAGGAATCTTCCTTTTGAAGTTGTGTCCCACTGTTGCCATGGTTTTGTTTATTCATTGTCTGACTGGGCTATGTAGGTCCTGTAGGCAATATGCAATATTTTGGATTTTCATGTGTTGTATGCTATCTTTAGCTGCCAGATCTGCTTGGTCATTGCCCGAGAGGTTGATATGTGAGGGGACCCAGAGAAATTCCACTTGATACTGATTTATTTCCAGCAATCGTAGTTTGCTCATTGATTCTTTTAGCATGTTGCCTCTGGTTTGAGACATTCCTGTTTGTATTGATTTCAAAACACTGAGTCCGTGGTGATTACGTGTTTTGATTTTGTTCTTTTATCTATTCTAGTGCTTGCTTGATGGCCCAGAACTATGTTGTATAGATGGAGCATCCATCGGGGAGCCGGTTTTCGATTTTGAATTGTTGTGATGACGTTGTTATGACGGCTACCGCTGTTATGTTTAGTTCGCGAGACTTTGAGCCGTCTGTGCATAATTTTTTTTTTGTGATGAAAGTATTGTTGTTCTAGTACCTGGTTTTTTTTCCGTGAGTAGTTTCCATGGATCGTGTCTTTTGTGTTTGAATGAGTGGATGGCGAGGTTCATTGTCGATTTGTTTCTCCAAGGGGAGGGGACGATGTATTTGAAGACTTTCCTGTCTTCTATTCCACACGTAGGGATATTGATGACGAGGTCTCCTTATCTCCTGCCTACGCTTTCTCTCCAGTTCTTCTTCCCAGTTTTCCATCTTGAGGATAGCGGCTCTTGGAACTGACACTGGTTGTTGTTGACGTTGTTGTTGATGCTGTGGTGATGGTACTGGGTGTCGAGGTGTCCTCACCTCACACAAAGGCAAAGGGAAAAAAATGAGGCAGGATCCTTCCTTCTTTTTCCTCTCCACTTTCTCAGTCCTGGCATCCTCCTGTATCGCCTTCATATCCAGCTCGTCAAGTAAGCGCCTGGCATACTCAAGGTGCATTTTAAGTTCCATAAGCTGATACTGCTGATTTTTCCAAGCTGACTAATCAGCGATGGATATCCAGATTGACAAACGATGGTCTGTATATCCCCGAAACATGGACAAAAAGAAAACATCCTTTACACCAAAATTCACAAGCCAAGCCAAGCCAAGCATTGGATTATAATCACATATTGTACTGAGTCCATGAGTGACCTGGTTGTGGTCACGGTTGGGCGACAGTCCCTTTAAGAGGGCACTTAGCCCAGAGCTGGGCCTTTCAAGAACAGGAAACTGGTAATTGTACGTACCACACCGCCCCCAAACGACAGACCCACAGCCCGTTCTCCCGCAGCGGTCATAGCCCCCGCCCCATCCAAAACTCACAATACCACCACTATTCTATCCATAACATGGAACGCGCTGACCTAAAAGAAACAACCACATTGATAGTATACTTCCATATACATATACACACTATCAGACAAACCAGAGAAACGAAATGCTTATAGACACACTTCTACTTTTTAAGTACGGGGCCGCGAGTGGCCGAGTGGTCTAAAGCACTGTCCGTTACGGATCACTGCCATCTCACCTCTGTCTGCGTGTGTTCGAGTCTAGGATTCGGCGAATGTGGATATGTGAGAAAGCTTGCCAGTAGCTTCTCGTGGGTCGGTGGTTCTTTCCGGTGATTTCCCGCTTTCTTCCTCCACCATTAATACTGGCTGCCATGAATAGCCTATCGTGTGCTGAAAAATGGCGTTAAGCCCAACAACAAACAAACTTTTTAAGTACAAACACAAAGTACGGCATCCCTGCAATCACAAGGCACATCATCGGATTCTAGTTTTCTCTCATTTGTTACTTGCAGTTTCAAATGATTCACCTTTCTTGTTTGCTGTAGGAAGTTACAAAAAACTACTGGTCTTGGACGTTGTCCCTTTTTATATGCCGTAAAATATCGACGCGTCGGTATGGTAAAATGAAATGTTTGGGAAGTCGCACTCGTTTCTACTACACGACTTGATACACTTGTCCTAATGGTCGACTGACCATTTGGTGTGTGGCTAACATTTAAAATCTTGATCCTTTTCAGACTTCAAGAATTCTATCAACACCCCAATTTTACAACCTCACTGGTGGAATAATCCAGAGTGGATCATTTCACTTTATACTCGGTGTGCACTTCTTGTTGGTCCCGATATTCATAGCCGTAATTTTAAGGACCGCCACTAGCAAAACTTCGAATCTTGTTTTCGGGGTGCTTGTCCGTCCGAGTTCGTAAACGGTCTCCTTCGTTGTCTGTCTGGGAGTCGGTGATCCATGCAGATGCAAATGTCCGTGTCAAAATACAGCACACTATCTCCTAGCAGTTCTAAAACTTCGTATAATTTAAGCGAGCATGGACTGTCATGTACACCGCAACGATTTCCAAATTCGTCTGCTCCAATAAAGTCCAGTTCTTCGCAACTGACGAGGATCAAGTCCTCAGGAAGGACGTCCACGCGTTTTATGCATTTTGGTTTTGTCGTGAATCACCTGAAAGTAGAGGGAAGATTCTACCAAATACCTAGTCTCGGTTAACACGGTTGTTGTGCCATTGTGCCCCACAAGTAATTTAATATCACTCTGTAAATCACCTTCCTTCGTTTTTCTTCAAGTGATTTGAACTGATGCCTTCCTCCTCCAAGTATTTCTCTTTGAATATCTTTTGGTTTTCGGGGCTGTGGTACCAGGAAGGAAAGTCGTTAACTTTAAGATTCAAAAAGGAATTCACGTAGTCTGCAAAAGTGCCTTTCTATGTCGTATCGCCTTTGTGGTATTTGTCTGTCTTGGGAAAGTGGTAAATTTCATACACTTCTAATAGTTGGTATCCCAGGTCCAGAGCCTTAAACAATTCCACGCTGACCCACGTTCCTGTCAAGGCGTGTTCTTCCTGGGAGTGCTGACAAGCCTGGTATTGTGTGCACGTTTCGGCACAAGGTGAACATCAGTTTTCCTTAGCAATAGTGACGTAAAACTGCGGAAAAGTGACAATATTTGCACCCGTAAGGATACAACGAACAACAAGTATTTTATTTCTTCTCCATTCTCATCGTCGGCTTGTTACAGCAAACCGGTGACATTTGTCCGTCCTCCGTACAAACTCTCCATCAGGTTCAGAGAATCCACCAGCTTGTAACTTTCTATGATACGTTTAAACTCGGGTCTGGTTTTCAAACTATGATCGTATTCGTGTTAGCACATTTCCACCACTTGACCTCCTTGATGTTCTAAGTTCACTAGTGGCCTTTCATAAGGTTTTCAAGGTACGCTGTAAAAACTAAGTTTGAGTATCACGTTGAGGGTAACAGATGGGATATCCGTGAAGTAAGCAACCGTTAAACTAGTACAACATTTAGGGTTTTTTAAGTCTCAGCCATCCACCGAATATGAATGGGCTTCTCGCCTCCTCCATTTCGGGCATGTTGGATCCATTTGTTTTCCTTGTCGCACAAGAAATGTAGCAAGCAAAGGGCTTTGACCGAGCACAGACATTTGACAAAGTTCTTTGTTGGAGGACAATACTTCAATATTTCTTCCTGAAAGTTGAAAGTGTGCAAGGCTTGAGTGTGGTACCAAGCGTATAAAGCTTCTCGTTGCTTGGTGCGAATGTTGTCGGGGTTGTAGTAGTCAGTATCGGGCAAATGGGGTAGAACAGCGTGATCTTTAGCTGCTAAACTCGATCTAAATGGAGGACTTCCGACTGTTGTGATAAAGGTAAAGTCTCAAGCGACCCTCTTCTATGTCATGACATTGCTGTTTCAGTGTGGTGAACAATTTATCCCATTCATCGGCGACGAACTTCTGCATTGTTCAGAGGTACATTGGACTCGAAATGTTTACACTTCACTGAGTAATTGTAGGCTGTGGTTCTAAAATTTTCTAGAGGAGCGTTTATCCGTCTCTTGAATGTGGAAGTACTTTTCAGGGTTTATTGGTGATGGACTTTGGTTTCATGTAGACTCTCAGACCTGGATTCTGGCTCACTTATGCTGGCATGGATTTGAGCCAAGACTTCAGCTACTGTGCGAGGCGATAAGTCATGTTTCCATCTCTTACTTTTGTTTTCCTTTTCTCCACGAAATGATGCCATCGTTTCATCTTACGTGCAAAAAGTAAAATAACTACATTTGAAATGCTACGAATCAGACCAGTTTAGTGCATATGTAAAGGGTCAGTATGTTCTCTCCAAGTATTCAGTTCACTCGCAAGCCTACAAGAACGATGGAAGAGTCAACACAGATGGAACTTCTAATTACAGCTTTATGAGGTGTCATACAAAGGTTTTCATCAGACAAGCCGATGGACTGCTCCCTCTCCTTTCGAGATAAAATTCAAGATAATTGATATATCTGGCAGAAGAAAGTGCACTGGTCTTTAAGATGCCCAGACCGTTCAAAAAATCAAGACAGTTGTCAAAAGAGACAAAATTAGATACCTGTTATCATTATAAAGAGAAAGAACCTTCGACTACTACAAGAAAAAAGAGGAAGAGAGTGATTCTTAACAGGAAGAACCCCGTCAGGTCCAGAAAGAGAAGTAAAAGCATGAAGAAAGTGAGGTAGAAAAAAAACCCCTGTTTAAGTGAAGAGTTTCAAAAGGGAGAGAGTGGTAAGTCTCAGAAGAAGTATATGAACTTTGAAAGTGTTGTTTAGAGATATGAATTGGATTGTAAATTTGTAGCAGAAAGAAAAACCTGTCTCCTGGTTTTGATGCTTTAGAACAAGGACCTACACTCGTGCACTCACAAACGTACATCATGGGGTAAGAAAAGGATTTTGAGTTTTAATTGATTTTGGCAAAATGAACACCATCTCTTTTTGAAAAAAGTGAGTGGCTCTGAAAAGGACTGTTGGGTGTTTTTTTTGTTTATAAATAAAACTCATGAGCGGGAAATAGTGAGCTTTAGCTGCCTTGTACCTTTGCTACAGCCAAGGCCTACTTCTGGATCCGTTACTGTCGATGATTTGGTAGAAATATTTTGCGTGGTAATCACGAGCGTATTAAGTGTGACCAGGTTTGGCTGTTTGCCTCGAGAGGGTCTTTTTCTCTTGGGTCGTAATAAAGAATTCTTATACATTTGTTTCAGACTACTTAACTCTGCATAAATGTCAGAGTACCATTACCGTCCTCCATTTTTTCTTTACTTCTTACTGTAGTTTTCTTCTTGAAACTTCTCGCTGTTGCTGTTGAAGGAGAAAAGCTTGTTCTGTTTCTTTCTGCTGTTGCAAACATTTCTGTAATTCTTCTTTGTCTCTGTAATCCTTGACGTAAGTTAAAGAATGAGAAGGTGGTGAAGGTGCTGATACCGGAACAAATTCTGGTGAAGAGACAAAATCCACTAAATCTCAATCAAAATCAACATCTTCTGGAAGTAAGCCAGTGTTGGCTTTGGTAGTCGCTGCTATGCCATCAGGTCTCGTCGCCACGGCCGGTGCACCCCAATTCATCGTCTTATTCGTTTCTGTCATGTTCTAACTCGGTCACTTAGATTCACTGCGCAGAGTCGCTAGCACACCTATATAGGAAATGTGACGTCACAGTTAAATCTTTTGGGATTGGAAGACAGACTCCGCTCTTTGACTGAATTTTGTAACGAACTTGTATTAGATAAAGAACTCAATCTAGTTCGATCTGCTCTTCCACTATAAATAACCGCAGTTCACTTCACCTGTTCTCGTCACAAGATGTGGACTACCGTAGAATATTCCATCATCCTATCGTCAATGATGTTCTACCCGGACTCTCCCATATATCATTAATGGACTATAACCCAGATCAGCAACATGGCCCATTGGAAATGAAGGATCTATGTGGAGATCAAAGGCTGTCTAAGGAGTCTTAATCTACGAAGTTTGATGCCATATATGTTAACCGAATGGTGCTAAGAAAAAAAAACAAAAACAAAAAAAACAAAACAACAAAAACGCCATTTTAAGGTCCACTACCTCCAAAAGATTTCCTCTTTGTCATATATGTCTTTGTTTTGTGATTGTTTACCCACCCCGCCAAGCATTATTATTCACATAGTGTCACCGCTGAACTTACCGGTACCCCACTCACGTTACTGTTTGCACTGATTGAGGTCATCTTGTTGCCAAGGTCCGGTACCATGACTTAATCATTCCTATTATCCCTATACAAACCCAACCCCTTGTCTGGTCCTTATAGTAGCCCAGGGAGTTTTGTAATGGTAATTCCAATTGTCCCTATAAATTTTGTCCCCATAGAGGCCTCAGTGCTTTTGTAATGGAAATTCCCATTGACCCTATTAATTTTGTCCCCACAGAGGCCCAGGAGGTATTGTAATAGTAATTCCCATTGTCCTTATAAATTTGGTCCTCACAGTAGAACAGGGGGTCTTGTAATGGTAATTCCCATTGTCCCTATAAAGTTTGTCCTCATAGTGGCCCAGGGGGTCTTGTAATAGTAATTCCCATTGTCCCTATAAATGTTTGCCCTCCTGGTGGCCCAGGAAGTCTGGTAATAGTAATTCCTATTGTCCCTATAAATTGTGTCCCATAGTGGCCCAAGGGGAGGGGTGTCTTGTAATGTTAATTCCCATTGTCCCTATAAATTTTTTCACCATAGTGGCCCAGGGAGTCTTGTAATGGTAATTCCCATTGTCCCTTTAGAGTTTGTCCCCATAGAGGCCCAGGAGGTCTGGTAAAGGCAATTCCCATTGTCCCTATACATTTTGTCCCTGTGGTGGCCCAAGGGTAATGGTAATTCCCATTGTCCCTATAAATTTTTTCACCATAGTGGCCCAGGGGGTCTTGTAATGGTAATTCCCATTGTCCCTTTAGAGTTTGTCCCCATAGAGGCCCAGGAGGTCTGGTAAAGACAATTCCCATTGTCCCTATACATTTTGTCCCTATGGTGGTGGCCCAAGGGTAATGGTAATTCCCATTGTCCCTATAAATTTTTTCACCATTGGCCCAGGGGATCTTGTAATGGTAATTCCCATTGTCCCTTTAAAGTTTGTCCCCATAGAGGCCCAGGAGGTCTGGTAATGGTAATTCCCATTGTCCCTATAGTGGCCCAGGGGGTCTTGTAATGTAATTCCCATTGTCCCTTTAAAGTTTGTCCCTATAGAGGCCCATGGGGTTTGATAATGTTAATTCCTTGTCCCTATAGTGGCCCCTAATACTATTAACATTCTATCCTGAATTAGTGATCAATTCTCCAAACCACAACTAGTATACATTCTACAGACAAAACATCATTTCCATAGTTTTTATGGCAGGTTGAATAAGTCATACAAGTCAATTTACAAATAAACTTGTTTCATTTTATTTACCTTGGCTTAAATTTTAAGCATTATTTTCATTAGCAAATGTTGTTAAAACAATGCACAATTTTTTTTTTATATAAAGAACTGATAAATTAAATCAAATTTTACCATTGATTGCAAAATACTTTACTAATAAAAGTATAATATAATAAACATTCACACACACACACACAGACATGTACACATCAACAAAACACAGATCCAGTTAAGTTTATTGTATTGATAATTAAAATGTTTGCCTAGGGGAACTATCTGCTGCTACTGAAACTGTTTTGATTCATTCTGTCAGTGATCAAGTAATTCAGTGGCTACTAAATGGCACAACCTGGTTGTACAGGACACATTAATTGTATGGAAAAATGGAAACCAGTCTGGAAATGGGTGAACATTTAATAGAGTACTGTATATATGGTCTTGGGTGGCCAGGATTGGTTAATAATGTAAGTTTTGTTTTAGGAAAAAGAATCTTTTGAGAGCTTGTCTTAGTTGTAAGCGCAATTTTTTTTTTAGAGACATTGTTTTATTGATGGAATTCCATCCTTTAACAGTCTTGAATTTGGAACACTCATTACTAAAATTAGCACCCGACTCCAAATTGAAAGCACGGTTCAAACATGCAGGTCCAGAAAATGCTGCTATTTATATCCTTTTCACTATACAGATGCTGACATCCAAGTTTCATCTATACTGATAAATATAGGTTGATCATGGGCACTCATAAATTTTAAGTTATTGAATTTTAATATCATGGTGTTGCATAGGTTTACTGTGGGACTCCTATAGACAGCTACAGCAAAACAGTGACTCCACATATGCAGGTGCAATTAACATTACCATAATTGCAATCATATGGATATATTTGTGGATAACAAGCAAATGTAATACCATTGTAAACCACAGAGTAACTTTCTGTGGGATATTCAACACATTCAGAAATTGCAACTTCTGCCAAGAAGAGCCAGGTGGAACAGGGTGTAGATTTGACTGTTAGGTGGTGTTTTTTTTTACTTTGGTTCATATCTAAGCAATACATATATAAAATTATGCAATTTACCATCTTTAGAATAATTATAGTAAGCAATATGATATTTCCTATTTGTGTTTAGAAACATAATGCATCACATATGTTCACTTCCACATACATGCCAACCTCTGGCAAGGAAAATGTGTCATCCAACTGAACAAAAGAGTAATCCACATATAGCATGATAGAATTTAATGAGCACATGTACAATATGATTTATTTACCCCTTTAGTCTTTTAACATCAATAACTGCTTCAAGTTTTCATATGTAGCACTTTTAGCTATAAAAAGCTACACCCATAATGCATTTCAAAATGCGTTGTATCAGTTGAAACTAAGAATGTTTTCCACAACATAATGAAATAAGTGCTGGGTTTCTGAGCCCAGATCTAAATTCAGTTTTATTTTTGTTAACAATACTGAACAATCTCTCAGTCAGCACTAGAATGGTAAAGAACTTGACCAAAAATAATTGTATCTTCAGTTATTGGGTCTTTTAGCTGGGAAATAAGGTGTCATTGCAGGACACAGTACTAATTGTATTGGAAAATGAGAACCAGTCTAGAAATGGGTGAACTTTAAATATAGTATATACTGGTTTGGATAACCAGGATTGGTTAATAATATAAGTTATGTTGTAGGAAAAAGGATCTATTAAAACCTTAACTTAGTTAAGTTAAATAAAAATAGACCTTGTTTTATTGATGGAATTTCAGTTCTTTAATAGTCTTTCACTTTGGAACTCTCATTACTAAAATTAGCACCTGACTCTTTGGTGCAGAATTGAAACCACATTTCAAACATATGCAGCTCCAGAAAATGTTGCAGTTCATAGGAAGTACATTGTCAGGTAGAATGCCAACTTGATACTTCAGAAGTTTTCTTTTGAATTTATTGGCAGCCTTTCCTGCAGCAAAGTGCATCATATGACAGGGACAACCTGATATGTACACTGATGAAGACATTTTTCAAAATATACAATGCAACTCCTTTATGAATTTCAGTTATCATCGATACCTTATCAGCTGAAAACCCCATACAGTTCTGCCATCTTATGTTTATTCAAAGCATTATCAAGCAAATCAAAATTTTCTCCAGTGGAATCTACTGTTAATGAAAAAAGAGCAATATTAAATGGCCCAATTTTCAAGGCCTCTGCAATTTTGAGTGATTCATTATCTTATAAATACCTAATAATATTACATGATTTTCTTCTTGCACATGTATGCACATTTTTGGCAATTTTAGATTCAGGAAATATCTGAAAGCACCAATGTAGTCTTTTAAAACTAGGGTTAATAAGTGTTCTATTAAGAACTAACGCCCCTGTACTTATAAAATTTGTATCCACAATTGAACTCTGCTGTAAAATAATAAAGTTACCCAGGTTTTGGAGGTAGTAAAAACAGCTAATTCAAGGTTTCTTCTTTTTACTACCAATAATTTCCCACTAATTTCTTTCAGTGAATGTTTTGAAACTTAGGTGATTTTTGTCATTTAAATCTCTTTCTGTAATAAGCCATGTACATGTAGATGGAAAGCTTTACCCACAACACCTTAGTTACATAATATGAGAAGGCTGTAATATATTTCAGTATTAAGTTGAAGAGAGATAAATGGTGATATTAAAAAAGAGGACTTATTAGACAGCTTTTTTTAAATATTTTTCTGACTTTCTTAAAGCTCATATATTTAAATATTGCCTGAAATGCACCATTCCTCATCAGGTAAAAATGAACTTGCAATATAATATTCACTAATGTAATCTTTGACAAGCAGAACTATGCACATTGTATACTTATATATTAAACTACTATTCCTAGGGCTGTCAAGAAAATCAAGGGTGGATATAGAACACATGGTACTAATTGTATGGAATAAAGGGAACCAGTCTGGAAATGGTTGAACATTATAGTAAATATGGGTTTTGGTGGCCAGGATTTTAAATAATGTAAGTTATGTTTAAAGAAAAAGAATCTTTTGAGAGCTTATCCTAGTTGTATGTGCAAAATAATATATATATATTTTATTGATTGAATTCCAGTACTTTAACAGTCTTGAATTTGGAACAGCACCCTGACTCCAGGTTTCAAACACATGCAGCTCCAGAAAATGTCATGGCTCATATCCTGTTGTCTACACAGAAACTGACATCCAGGTTTCATCTATACTGATAAATATAGATTTGATCATGGACACTCAGAAATTTTATTGCATGTTTTTTCCAAAGAGGGAAATTTTGGGATACAGAATCACTTTTGATCAGATGATAATTAATATATAGATCTAAGCTAAATTGTGAATGAAAGCTATAAGTGGATGGGCAATTACTTAATACATAGTATTGTCAAGGGTCAAGGTTAAATAAAATGGAATAGATAGATGACAGCTCAGCCTTTTTGATTTACTAGACCTCTCCAGTGTGGTGTCAAGAAGTGGTTGTGTTCACAACAAAAGTTCTTATTTAGATGATAAAAGCACAAAACAAAACAAATATAAATAGTCAGCACAGTTTATTATATGAATTCCAGACTTGTCTTTTCTCAGAATATATGCAGAACAGATATTTGATAAAGCATGTTCAAATAACAACATTAGTTTCAATGGTAAATTGCATGTCAAAATCATCATAAATGTACCTTTTATCCTACTTCATATAATCTATAACTCAGATGATTACATTTCCCAAACTAATCTTGCAGAGAAAAATAAATGAAATTTTCAAAATATTGTTCCTATGTCATAATTAGGTTTGAACCAGATCCAGATTTTTGTTCTATAGTCCAATGGTAAATATGTTAGAGGCTCAGTCTGGAACTGGATGTTAAGTGTGTTTATATGTGTCAAGTTTGTTGGCTGAGACAGTATCCACGAAAGTAGTCCCAGTAGAACATTTTATTTCCAGTCTCCATTTGGTGGTGACACAAGAGTTAGATTTAGGCATTCTTGGTATGGATTTAAAGGCAATTGTTTATTCTTTAGAATATAAGCTTCAGGTGTGGTTGTCTGTGTTTCGGTAACAGTGTACAATGAGTGATAAGGTCTTGGTGATAATCTGGAGGTGAAATGTGTGTTTCATTGCCCTTTGGTTTGTTGACAGTCAAAATGACCGTGAACCTTTGACAAGAACTTCACCATGTAGTCATCTTTGAAGGTATTTTATATTAACATTTTTTTGTTATTGTCACACAGTGTAAAGTTCAATACTGAGAAACAAATGTAGAGAATATATAGTAAAATTAATTGTGTTCTATGGCCTTTAAGCAAATTGGTCTGGAACCAGATGTCAAAAGTGTGTCTTGTGGGTGTGGGTGGGCTGAATGCAATAATGGTGGTGTTGTGTGGGTATATTATTACTTTGACATCTAAATGATGCAACCTGTACAAAATGGATGGAAATTAGCAATTCCACAGTGATACAAGTAACTGAGTAGAAAATTCAATGACAACTGGATTAATAAATTTCTAATGGATAGCTGATGGCAGTGTTGTTGATGACAGTGTCATTAGCTAATCCTTATATTGGAACTTATCTGGTATAAGAAACAACTTCAGAGAAACAATCATGAGGACTAAATTTAGTGACTACAGTTTGATTATATCAACCAGTTTGTTAGTATCTCACTACCATTTCAATAATTGAAACCTTTATTGTGATAAAAAGTGCAAGGATCTTTGTCAATACATGGACATGCCAGATCAATTTCCAATTCCTGGAAAAGTCCATTTTCAGCAAAGTGGCATGAGCACAACTACAGAGGTGCATACATCTGTGGTCTGTTTCCCATATTTACAATGTCAAATCCAGCCAAGGAAAAGAATGACAACAACAACTTGCCTTTCACATGGATTTTACAAGCAGTTTAACATGTGCATGTGTGCAAAGGGATATTATTCCAAACTCTTGTTTATGTCCCTCAAACATAGGATGAACTATGCCAGTATGTTTGAGGGACATAAATGAGCCTGTTGTGTAAGGCGCAGTGTTATTATAGAAAGTCCATTAAGCATGAAAGATGCAAGGAGATGCCAGTATTAGTGCCATTCTAGTCACAGTCTGGTTAGAAACTATAAATCGAGGATTCAATTGATGTAGTTATGTGTACTTTTTCTCAAATTAAATGTTTTAGCTATTGAAATTGGGGGTGGGAGTGGTTTACAAACCAAAGGGGATGTAGGTCAGACTGTATAGTCTAGCATATTGTATTGATGCTTGAAATTACAAGAGACCTTTGTCCTGTTTGTTTAATCTTAAGACCTTTAATGGAGTCCAGCAACACAACTGCGAAAATGGCGGATCTCTCCTATTTATAGGTTTTAAAAACAATCCAGAAATTCATTAAAGTTTTTAAGAATATGACTAAATATGAAAAAGTTCTAAAGACTTAGCACCTCCGAGTGGAAAGCTGAGTGCTCAATATACAGTGTAAAAATGGCACCAGATTTCAAATGATAAAAATAGCAATTATTTAACAATCCGTTTTTCAAACAATAAAAAGAGCAATTGTTACACAATAAATTATACAAATATTCAACACTGATGATAAATAATTTCAGCACACTGGTGACGAAAAATGATGAATTTACATGATTACATTAATCCTGGAGAAAAATGCATACAATTTCTTCTCAGAAAAACAGACCTGCCAACCCTGAAGTGTCAGTCTCAGTAAGGCAGTTTATTTTTTTGTGTGAGTATCAGTTTTCTGTAAGGTGTAAAAAAACATCATAAACTGCTAGTGTAAAGCTTGAAAACATAATTTAAGTTTGGTATTTGATACATGCAGCAAAAAAAACCATTATGTTCAACTGAAGAGATTGTAAAGTAGGAGTAAACGTTATTTACCAATAGTACAGTTGCACAACTGTTCCAACCTCTTCCCAGCTCAGAGGTGCTGCTGTAAAGTTAGTCTGGTTCCCTGCCGAATTTCACTAATTCTAATATGAAACCCAGATCCAAAATCAAATACAGATGAACAAAATTTTCGGCTATGATTTTTTCAATGTTTTTGCTTTTATGCCATAACTCCATATTTTCCTGGTAATTTTCATAGACTTACCTCAAGTTTGTAAGAGAGTTGGCAGGTCTGAGAATAGAAGGTAAGTGAAGACGTTAAAAATATTGTACACACTAACTGGGATTCAAAAATCTTTCCCCAGATGATAAATATTTAAACAAATCATATTTATGATTTACATAATGTATCCAGTTACTTTTCTTTTGTACAAGGGTCAAATATCAAAAACTGTTACTACAGTCACTAATATTTGCCTTGGAAACAGGTACAACTTTCCAACTTGAAGGGAATGCAAACAATAAAAGGAGATTATATATTATCCTAAACAATAATGATACATGTATATGCAATTTATAAAAATATAAGGTGACAGGTAGAATTGTTTCAATATATTTCTAGGACCCATCAATATTAACATAAATTATGCCACTTAAATATGCTGTAGAAATGAAAATGTTGGCTGGCAGCAAGATGGAGTAACACATTGTTACTGCACAAGTGTATTTTATTTCAGGAAAATAAATAATATGGTGTATGCATCAGTAACCGACGAACAGTCACAACACATAAAATGCAAAACATTGGATTTCACAAGTTTTTTAATTGTCATACTAAACATTTGAACATCTTTAAAGTATTGTTTTGTGATTTTTAAAAAAAAATTATTTATTCACATGTGGAGTCTTGCAGTCATTACATATAATACAGTATACAAGGAGGGGAATAAATCACTCAAAAATTGATGTGTGCTAATGAATACAGCTGATTTGTACAATGTCGGCAAGGAATACAATCAATGGCATGGCAACATAAATATCCAATATCAGATCACAAAATACAAAGTCTTAATGCAAGGTGACAGAAATAGTATAGAATTTTTTATATTTATTGAACGCTTATGTTTGTAATTTAATTTTATTTTGACATCGTAAAAAAGCCCATTACTTTAACATTGTTGCTAAGGGTCAAAACCCAGTGGTATTTTAGGAGCAAAAATTGTCCTTGCTTCTGTTGGAATAACTGCTTTTGTAGAAGATACAAATGACAAGGTTAACCATGTCCAAGATTCTGACATTAAAAACTAATTATATTATATTAACTACTTTTGAATATCCAGGTAGACCCATTATTTCAACATATAGCTAAATTACATTAAAAATATTGCAATATGTATATTCATATTTTACAACCACTGAAATCAATACTTAAAGATTCTTTTGATTTCATTACAAAATTAAAATCTATACCATACTGCGTGAAAATTCTTTCCAGGTTATACTTGATGTGGTTTCACTTTACACAAATATACCACATAATGATGGTATATAAGTGTGTAAATATTATTTTGAACAAAACAAATATATGATCTAAAGAACATGTCTGTAACTTGTTAAAAATTGTGCTGGGAAATAACTTTCTTTCAATTTGGTAATACATACCATCTCCAAAAATTTGGAACAGCTATGGGTAGTCAGTCCTATAGCACCTTCTTGTACATCTTTATGTGAAAATTAGAAAATTACTTTCTTCATAAAAGACTCTTAAAAACATTTCAAGATTTTTAAATGACATATTTTATGATTTGGAATTATTCATTAGAAGACCTCTGACTTTATTGACTGTCTAAACAAATTACATCCTACAATAAAACTTACTTTCAATTTATACAACAATAAAGTATTTTTTTGGATGTAGAAGGTGTGAAAAATGAAAATAATGACATCAACACAATGGTTCATGTTAAAAACAACAATATTCATCAGTATGTTGAATATTCTTCATATCATCCTAAATCATTTAAAAATGGGATGCCATATAGTCAAGCAAAAAGATATATAAGAATTATTTCAGATGACAGTTTTTAAATGTCTTTGACACATTTAGGTCAACATTTTTTAAATTACCATATTGACATCATTAAAAAGTATCAGCTCTTATGCAATTTGTGATTACAATGTAGAATCAAAGATAAAAATGAAGATATGATTCCTTTTGTTATTGAATATAATCTAGTCTGCCTTATATAGGTACTAGTATCAACAAGTATTGGGATTTATCAAAACTATCTGGTAAAACAAGTGTTAAATAGCTACGCAAAAGCTTTCCCCATTAATCTTAACTTAATATCTCATGATATCCCATACTAATAATCAAAATCTATCCTATAACATACTCAATTTCTTTATTAAATTTACAATAATAATACAATGTTCCAATAAATAAAAGTGAAATGATACACTATGGTATTCATTTAAGATTACCACTACTATTACATAACACATTATCTAGACAAACTATTTATTAATCCATTCAATAAACTTCAACACTAATAATACCCATTATCTAGAGGAACTATAATCCATTCAACTGAAGTGGACAATATATGTCCAATATACCTGGATGCAACCAAACAACTAGGAAATAGCTAACTATAATGAAGATAATAACCTTAGGGACTCAACTGCAATCAACTGAGAACTATAAAGAAGAACACAACAGAAGTGGATCAATAGCATATACCTGAATTCTTCACCTTAAGGATGAAGCAACTAGCAGACTATAATGAAAATAACAACTATAACAAATGAGATAAATAATTGCAATCAACAGAGAACTATAAAGAAGAAAAACAACAGAAGTGGATAAATGGCAATCAAAGAAATCTACGGACTGATCAACTCCTGTTTTCAATAAGGAGCACTACCTATATCCCTGTAACTACCCCTCCGGACATTGACAAACTCAAGTGTGTTTAACCCATATATGTTTTGTATAGTATTATTTTATTTTGTTGCCATTCCAACAGGTGCTAGGTACATATAGTAGCAAATACCTGGGTATGATCCAAAGATTCCTTACAATGGCTTGTGTTGTCCTTTGTTTATTGTTGTGCTGTAATGTCTACTTATTTTTTATACCATAATATAGGGCTCAACTTTAAACCCACTTGAGCCCTCTTCTGAATTACAACTTTGCTTGGCCCTTATAAACCATTGGTATTTTACTAATTCACTCCATTTCTATCAACCTTGGAAACAAAAAATCACAGAGTCAACAAACCTTTTGACAACTTTACGCTCAGTATACAAATCACCAACTTTTCAAATTAATAGAAATATTCGCAACTAAGGTTTATTTGATCCATATGAGATAATCTCATGTTTGGTTCCATTATTCTCTAAATCAATATGGTGGTACTATCCATCAATGATGTTTGTTTGTTGCTGGTGTGTTTGGGCAGCCTTGGTGCTACTGTGGTGTTCTGGACAGGACTTACAACAAGAAGTAGCCACACCCCAGAGCCAATTCAATCCTAAAACCCTAAAATCCCATTACAGTGGCTCTGGGGTAATACTTCAACTATAATCTACCAATAACAGATACTTCAGATTATAAGGAAGATCAACCTGGCAAAAATCAATTGCAATCAACTGAGAATTATAAAGAAGAAATCAACAGAAGTGGATCAATTGCAATGTACTTGGACCCTACACTTCAATGACATAAAATAGGCTGACTGTAATGAAGATATCAACCACAGGGAATTAATTGCAATCAACTGAGAATTATAAAGAAAAACACAACAGAAGTGGATCAATTGCAATAGACCTGAACTCTACACTTTGAAGACAATGGAGATTTACAGATTATAATGAAGATAACTGCAGTGAATCTATTGCAATCAACTGAGAACTATAAAGAAGAATAAAGAAGTAAACAACAGAAGTGGATAAATTGCAATGAACCTGGTCTCTGCACTTCTACTACAATAACATAAGCTGATAACCTACAAGTGGAATTACCTTGACCTGGCTTTGCTGGCGCTCTTGTCCTGCTGGTGGTTTGGGTGGTGTTCTGTCTGTATTGGGGTGTAATGAAAGTCAGGGTCTTAAGGTGATAAGGCCCAGCCCTGGGCCAAGAACCTTCACCTGGATACGGGGCGATGGCTAACTACGGAGGAGGGTAATGGAGACCCACCCTTCGTGTGGGATCTCTGGTCTCTTATGAAAATATGAGGCTCCAAGAGTTGTCAAGCAAAAGCTCATGCATATATGACTATAATTGCTAATGACAATGGCAAACCCACACTTGCATATAAAAGGCCAAACAATTTTAAAAGATTACTTAATTCTGAATTAGAAAAAACAAAAATGGATAAGCAACTTAATATAATAGACCTAGATGTTGGCACTGTTCTTTTATTAATGAAAATACTTCTTTTATGTGTTGTGATACTAATTGTGCAACAGTCTTTTATTTGATCACATGAAAAAAGTGCAGCATACAAAATATTGAACAAATATCTAAATGTATGAACCAACATTGATCAGATATAAAAAAACTATATTGATCATAATTTCAGTTCTTACGTTTGTAAAACACATTTGGTAAGTTCCCATACTTTGCAAGATTTCTCCTTTCAACCTATTGATATAGTTAATTCTGAGATGGAACGCTTTTAACAGAAACATCTTGGATTCAGTCTTAATATGTATATCCAAAAGGTCCTAATTCCAAAACCTTGTATGACCTAATGAATTTTTAAAAAATTATTCCCAATTACAATTAGTTAATATTTCTATAGTTATTTTAATTAAAAATTTAATTTATGTTACTATTATTATCATAAAAATATAACCAATAATTCTATAAAACTGACAGAGTATATCAAATTATATATTATGATTATTTAGTTGTAAATACTATTTACTGTTTATTATAAAGTTTAGATTCTGACCAACTGTTAAAGATACATTATCAAATGTTTTTTTTTATGTCTATATGTGTTTATGTGTGTGTATATATATATATATATATATATATATATATATATATATATACACACACACACACATTTTTTTCCTTCATATTTATGATTTCAGCTAAGGGCCACTTGTGGTGACTTATGTTCACAGTGAGCATATCAATGACTGGCCTAACACAAAGCAAAAAAAAAAAAAATGATTTGAGAAATGTGTACCACCCACACATCCCCCATTAGAGATTGAGTAGGTAGTGACCAAGGGACAGTACAAGTCAATCAAAAACTGAAAACCATGGCACTAATCAGAGAGAAACATTACATGTAATACCCAAGATGAAACAAAGCAGACACAGAAAGGGAAAACTGACCCAACAAACAATAACCAACAACAACACACCACAGGAAACCACAAACTCTCCCCTACCAAGCCCAAAGTGAAAAAACACATCATTAAAAGATGGAAACAGCAAACCACAACCCACTAAAGGTAAAACAAATATCTTTAGTTCCCCATAGTAGACAGACAACAGCCCTCTTTCTGCTTACAAATGAATAAATAATTGAGGATACTGTCTCTAAATATAAATGGATTAAACCCTGAGAAAACACCAATAAAACTAGCCAAGAACTACATCATATGCCTACATGAAATACAGAACACATCATGGATACAACACAACAAAAAAGAGACTAGACTACAGACTAGGAGGAAAGCCCTCCTTATATATATATATATATATATATATATATATATATATATATATATATATATATATATATAAGTACGGAACTTCTCCACAATACACCTTTAGAGGAACTCCTCATCATTTCAGGAGAAAAACCTCAACACATTAGAGGCATAGAAACTATGCTAAAATACAATGCTAGAATTCACACTCATCACCCTAATAATCTTACAAGGCAAGCTATGGCTCTTTGCCAGAAAAAAATTCTTTCTCAAACTAACTCCTAATCCCCCTATAGGCAAATTGTACATCAACTGTTACAATTAAATCCATCACTACAATCACTACCTGACCATATTACTCATCTCAACTACAGGTAGTGGTCAACTTATGCAACTTATGACCATTGGACTTTATGACCACCATTTCAACTGTAATCCCATCTGTCTTAGATATTTTTCATCAAATCCCTCCCAAGATGTCTACCAAGAGGAAATTGTCTTTGTCTACGCCTCAGTCTGCCAAGAAGGAAAGAAAGGTCATCGATCTTGACACAAAATGAAGGTAATTAAGCAGTATGAAGGAGGAAAGAAAGTGAATGTGATAGCACACGTGATATGAAGTTATCACACTGGACTGTGTCCACGATTTTGAAAGATAAAGAAAGAATTTGTGAAGCTGTGAAAGGTTCTGCACCCATGCGATCAACAGTTATAACAAAGCAAAGAAGCGGGCACATCCACCACATCCACGAAATGGAGAAATTGTTACATATTTGGATGGAAGAACAAATTCAAAAACAGACACCATTACGTCTTTTTACTGTGCAGATGAAGGCGAGAAGTCTATTTCAGACTCTGAAGGAGCGTGCTGGAGAAGATTGCAGTCAAGAATTTTTAGCAAGTACTGGCTGGTTCCAGAGATTCAAGAAAAGATTTCAAATGCATAGTGTTCGAGTGACAGGAGAAGCAGCGAGTGCAGATGAGGAAGGAGCAGGTATATTTGTTGATAGTCTGGATAAATTAATTACAGATGAGGGATATCTAACAGAACAGATTTTCAATGTTGATAAAACTGGATTATTTTGGAAATGGATGCCAGCACGCACTTATATTCACAAAGAGGACAAAAGTATGCCAGGATTTAAAGCATATAAGGATAGGCTAACTCTGCTGCTTGGTGGAAACATCGCAGGGTTTAAGCTGAAGCTGTTCTTAATTTATCACTCAGAGAACCCTCGTGCCTCCAAAAATGTTAACAAGCACACACTGCCCTTTCGTTCTCAACGTAAAGCATGAATGACACAAGGATTGTTTGAAGACTGGTTTATGAACTGAATTATTCCTCAAGTTCGAGAATATTGTTTGGAGAAAGATATTCCTTTCAAGATTTTATTGCTACTCGATCATGCGCCTGGACACCCACCACATATAGGCGATCTCAATCCTGATGTAAAATTTGTTTTCCTGCCGCCACGACTCCACTCATCCAGCCTATGGACCAAGGTGCGATTGCTACATTCAAGCCAACTATCTCCGAACCACCTTCGCTCAAGCAATATAGATGCTGACTCAGAACTAACATTGCGAGATTTTTGGAAACACTACAACATTTTGATGAGTATCAAGAATATCGCTACTGCCTGGGAGGCTGTGACGACAAAGTGCATGAATGGCATCTGGAAAAATTGTGTTAAGCGCCATGTTAATGGTTAATGATTTTGACGGATTTCACAGTGAACATGAAATCGAAACGATTCAGGAAAAAATAGTAAAACTCGCTAAAGACCTTTCTTTGGAGTGTGAAATGGAAGATGTCAAAGAGTTGCTAGACAAAGAATCCGGAGAACTTACAAATGAAGAGCTAATCGAACTGGAAGAAGAAAGAGTGGCGGAAGAAGAAAGAAGAGAAGCAGAGAAAGAAGAGGAGGAGCTAGAAAGTTCACCACTAAGGGATTATCAGAAGGTTTATCTTTACTGAATAAACTTCTTATACATTTCAGTGCAATGGACCCAAACATCGAACGATTTGCAAGAATTGAACGGATGGCGCATGATGTGTTTCATCTGTATTGTGAAATTTATGAAGAAAAAAAAGAAACAAACAATTCAGACAAAGCTCACCATGTTTATGAAAAAACAAACTCTGGTAACACCAACTGCTGCCTCAGATGACGACATCAACGATCCGACATCAACGATCCGGTGCTGCAGCCAAGCACCAGCGGCCAATAAAATGATGTCTATATATTTGTATATGTTATGTTTTGCAATTGGAAAAATGTTTCCTATGGTATTTTTTAAACCTGTATTTTGTAATTTTGTATGTTTTGCAAATATTAAACCAGTTGTACCAGTTGCACAGTACTGTACATATAGCCTACTAAACTTACGACCAAATCCTGTTACAACCGACTGTCGGAGTCGGAACCAAGGAACCAATCGTGGTCGGATTGTGGTCCACGACTACCTGTACACCCCTTGGCCAACACTATCCCTATAGTCCTGATGGGACTTACACAATTTGGATCAAAACCATGGAAAATCCTTACAGCAATAAATACTCTTCTTGATGAAACTTATGCTGATTACTTACACCTCTACACTGATGGCTCTAAACAAACTACATTACCAGTCAGCCTTTGTCATTCCTTCATTAAAAATTACCAAACTTTTTCGACTCCCACATCACTCCTCTATCTTCACAGCAGAACTATGGGCCAGCCACCACGCTCTAACTTGGATCAATCACTGGAGCCATCACATCTCAACCACCAGCAGCTGACTTAGCAGCAAAACAAGGCCTTGACCTTCCTGTCATCATCCCTCTACCTTCCAGTGTCTCAGAAACTTATTCTACTATCAAATCATTCTGTAACACCCTATGGCAAACCAACTGGACTACATCTACTAATGGAAGACCCTTATGCAATATACATCCACAAATATCAACTCAATCTATCACACCATCAGCACTCTCCAGACATGATTCCTTATACACAGGAAGGACTAAACTCCCTACTAGTTTTGGAAGATACCTCAAAAACAAAAACACTCAACCCACCATTTGCCACTACTGAATCAGTTGTCAACAAAGGAAATAGGAAGCACTACCTATCTTCCACCCCCCCCACAACACTAAACACTCACTTGATGAGTGTGTTTAACCACTATATTGTGTATAGTCTTGTTTATATTCCAATTGTTGCCATTCAAACAGGTGCTAGGACCACAAACTAGCAAATACCTGGGTAGGATCTGAAAATCTGTAAGCTGGTACAGATCAACGATTTCTTACCATGGCTTGTTTTGTTCCTTGTTTACTGTTGTGATGTACTGTCTACAATATGTACTTATATTAACAAAGGACTCAATTTCTGACCCATTTGAGCTCTCTTTTGTTTAAAACTTTCATTGGCCCTTAAACCTGATTTGTATTTATTAATTCACTCTACCTCTCACAACCTTGACAACAAAACAATTAAGGGACACATTGACCCATCAATTTGACAAACTTTTAGGCACTTTTACCTTAGTATACAAAAAATTCAACTCATAACAATAAATAGGTGTATTCACAACCCAGGTTATTTGACCTGTATGAGATATACTCATGTTTGGCTACCCCCTTTTAATTAATAAGGTACACTGACCATCAACCACTTGGTGTTTGCTTGCTTGTGTGTTTGGGCGGCCTTGGGGCATGCTTGGATCACAGGAAAAAGATACCCCAGAGCCATTTCAACCCCAAATCCCTACCAATCCCCTACAGTAGCTCTACTATCTACTGTTTCATCAACATCTGTTCCAGACTATAAAGAAGATCACAACAAGGAAAATTGCAATAAACTGAGATAAATAAGGAAGTATACAACAGAAGTGGATAAATTGCAATTAAGCAGGCCACCCTTATATGATTGGCACCAGCTAACTATAACAAAGATATCAACTCTGACAACATTGCAATCAACTGAGAATTATAATGAAGATTTCAACAGAAGTGGAAAAATTGCAAGCTACACCATACAACATACAACCTTGAAAATAGCTGACTATAAAGAAGACACTAGACTTAAATAAATCAATTGCAAACAACAGAGATAAATAATGAAGACTACAACAGAAGTGAATAAATTGCAATTGAATGCAGCCAATAGGAGGGCGCGGATTTGTGGGTGGCCCTCTTGGGGCCCTTGGCCGGCTGCTGGGTTGGGTGTCTTTCTTTCCTGTCGTGGTGTGGTAAGCCAGGGTCTTAAGGTCTAGTTTGAAGCAAAAAGATCCAGCTCCGGATCAAGTCCCCTTACGAGGGTCCGGACTGATGGCCCACCTCGTAGGTGGGTATTGGAGGCCCACCCTCTGGGTGGGTCCTCTGGTCTCTTACGAAAGTGGGAGAGTGACTATAATTGCTATCAACAACAACAGACTAGGAGGACACAGCACAGCTGTCGGATGTGTTTATTGGAGCTCCGACTACATGCAAAAAATAAAGAAACTTAGATGTAGGATAAATTGCAATCAACTGAGAATTATAATGAAGAAATCAACAGAAGTGGATTAATTGCAATCCACCTGGAACACAGCACAGAACACTAAAAGGAAGATATTAATGACAGGATAAATTGCAATTGACTGAGAATTATAACTGAGAATTATAACGAAGAAATTAACAGAAGTGGATCAATTGCAATGCACATGGATCCCAGAAAAGAAAACTATAACTACAATGGATAAATTGCAATCAACTGAGAAATATAAAGAAGAAAACAACAGAAGTGGATAAATTGCAATGGAGCTGAACTCTACACTTAGCAGATACTGGAATATATGCTGGATGATATTATGACCATTTTCATATCGTCAAAATGTTATTGGAATTATTTTTTTTTATTCAAACGACAAACAGGTACATATATTTTCTTAATAATGATACCTAAATCAAAATTACTTAAATATTCCTTATTTATTTATAAACTAATTTCCGTATGTGACATTAAAACATTCCTGACACTATCAACACATCCCTACAATATCAATTGGACAATTGGACATAATCCTTCTACCTCTAACATTTCCAGTTACATCTAGGATTATATAATTCATTTCCCCAGGTACAATTAAGGATTACCTAACCTTCACCTCATTTCCAAACTCTTGCATCATCCTACAAGACCCGACTTTCACAACACTAAAATTCTACGGATGCCTTAGAGACACAAGGAACCCAGGTATCATAAACATATCTTATCCAATTTTCTCACATACCTAGTTCTACCTCCTTTAAATTAAATATTTATACTTCATAATCATATTTTTCTTAACATAAATAAATTTTATTAACTACATCAACACATTTCAAACCTAATATATAATCCCCCTATTATTCATTTACTTCCATAGATCATATACACTTACCCCATTTCATATATTCATCTCTACATACATATAAATTGGGGCATACACAACTACCTTGATTCCTATACTTAACTTTTTATGCCCTAAACGAACTTACACATTCCCCATACTTATGTCATATTACACAATTCATCCACCATGTACTTCATACCCCTATTTAACTATAAAAGACCTTACATCCTAAATTCATAAATACATTCACTTGACTATTTCCATAACGGTTTTGGGATCAGAATTGTTGGCACCGACCCAACACCTCCCCCTACCTACTCCTATTGATACTAGGCAGCATCACAGAATACTTGGCTTCAGTCCAACTGCTCTATGCATCAAGGTTATCACCTCTCCAAATACCCTAATAAATTCTAGCCCCTTTAGCATTCATTATTCAAACTTAAACAAATCAAATATTACCTTACATCTCAACATCTCCCTGCCCATCACACTTATACTTTCTTATATCCAACTAAATTCCACTCTAATCATATTTAAGGAATTAAACCTACCCCACAATCCCTGATAACTACTATCCACAACCCCATTATATATCCCTTAATGAACTATAATACAGGCTGAACTCTATTTCACCCCAATCTATCAGTCAGCCGTCAGTCAGCCTCATACGAATCTTGGACATTCTCCAAGATTACCATACACTGTAAACAAATACAATCTTCATTACCTATGAAACAAAATAAATATTCCTTAACTAAATCATAATAACTTATATACACTCTAAAAATTTCTTCCCCAGTACCTAAATTATATAAATACCATATACATTCCCTTTTCACCCCCAGTAGAATTTGCAAAATAAATATACATTAACTACAGATAGGCTTAACTAAAACTTCACAAGCACCATCTGTTGGCACAGAGCCAACGCCTCCCCCCTCCTTCCCCAATTCCATGATGGTTGACATCACATATTACTTGGATCTCGTCCAACAACTGACGCAGCGGATTGTGATTTTTAGAGGCTGAGTGCAGACGTGTTTTTCTTGAGCTCCCGGAGTACAAAGAGAAATTAAAACTTTATACTAAATATTCCAAGAGGATAATCATAGTGCCTTGGCAACTCACACTTTAGGACATTTCAGGACTAACGGATAAAGGACAAGGACTACGGACTAAACAGGACGACGGATCGAAATTATCAGGTACTCGCACATTCACCCTGCAAACCAACAATTCAAAACAAAATAATTAAGGAAGGCAGCTGATAGTAAATCTTTCGCTTCAATAAATATCATGTCACAAAACTTTAAAAAAAAAAGCATTTATTGAACATCGCAAAACCAGGCAAGTGCACCAGCGGGCTAATAAACTAACCCAAAAATTGCATGCCCTATACGGCAACATTAGACCTGGGGCACCCCTACCCCAAATTAGAAATAGCCCTTCCCAATACTCAGGTTTAAACCACTTGCAAGCTAGCAATATGTACAGACCAACCCTTTCAGTTAAGTCACCCACTATTCCAAACCACAAAAGGAAAAATATAGAGCAAGAACCTACACTATCTCCAACCACACACCACTTGATCATACCAAACGTAATCCCCCACACTGACCCCCACGGGCATGATGCCAAACTAGACAAAGCAGATAACCCAGTCCCAAATCAAACTAGCAACCTAAATAAAAAATCTAAAACTGAGGATGGCAAAAATTCAAATATTTTAGAACCAAATAGCACGCAGCCGAAATTGTCAGACTCGGGGATATTTAAAAATCAGCCAGGAAGAAAAGTGCGCTTTGCACGAGACAACCAAACACCGGGACAGTCCAAAACACACACAAAAGAGGAATTACAAGAAATTAGGCAAGCTTTAGACAACTTTAACCTCACTCGAACAAACACACACACTAGCTTAAACATCTTAACTGAATTTGAAGATATTAGAACACTCCCAAAGGGAAAACAGCCCATCCGAGGCCCACCAAAAGGGAAAAACTCTGAAAGCGCGGCAATTTCCCAGGGGAGTAACACGCCCTCCACGCTTTACCAAAGCCACTCTAATCAACAAAATACGAACACAACCAAAAGAAAATGCCTCGACTGTCAGCCTAACAAAGTAAAAAGGGAAAAATAACTAAAGAAACTAAACAAGCCTATCCAAACAATTCACAAAATGACATCCCCCCTGACCAACAACACACTAACACAGCAACCCAAACAAAAACAAAATTTATTTCCATAGATTATCATCCACGATACCTAACATTATATGTGCACTACCCCATAACCCCAAACAAACAGCTCTCAGATCCTACAATTATTCAAGAACTCCAAAAACATAAAAAAGGAAACATACAAATAAAACATCCAAAGCCATCGGAAACTATTATTAAACTAGTATTCGGTATACACAGGCGCCCAAATCAGAGCCTACAAAAGATCACAGAAATTAATGACACCCCAATCAGACTATGTAGCCAACACAAATACATCACACTCAATAGAAAAAATACACCCTGTACACCCCCCCCCAATCAGACTATGTAGCCAACACAAATACATCACACTCAATAGAAAAAATACACCCTGTACACCCCCCCAATCAGACTATGTAGCCAACACAAATATATCACACTCAATAGAAAAAATACACCCTGTACAGCCCCCACCCGGTACGCACACAAAAAAACATCACAAAAACTGTAACAACAGGAACAAACTTAACTATTTGGCAATGGAACTGTAGAGGCATATATCAGAACCAATTAGAATTACATGCTGCTATACTAGAAACCAGCGAAAAACCACTAGTCATATGCCTACAAGAAACATTACTACCCAGGAAAAAATCTGTTCTACCCAAACTAAGAAATTATCAACAAAGGTTTCAAAAACAAAGAAAAAAAAATGGGGGGGGGACTTGTTATATACTTACATGACAGCATCACTCAAGAGTCAAGAAATTGAAATAATCGCAGAAACTGAAAATGATCCCTGCGAAATTATGGCTGTTACTATCAAATTCGGCACACAAATCTTTGAAATATACAACATTATATACCCCCACTTATAAATCAAAATCCCACTGAATCACTACAAAGCATTATCAAAAACATCAAACACAATGGAATATTATGTGGCTACTTTAAGCCCACCACCCATTCTGGGGAAGTAACACAGTGAATACAAGGGGCAATCAAATCTATCAACTCATAGATAACACAGAAATGGTTATATTAAACGACTGACCAGAATGGATCCTCACACAGGGAAAATGAGTGTGCTTGACCTAACGATAATCACCCCAAAACTTATCCATGATACACAGTGGAGGGTACTGCGCCATTCCACATGGGGTAGTGACCATTTTCCCATACAAATTAACATCAACACTAAACAAGCACCTGAATCAGACACACCCAAAACATGTTGGAACTTCAAAAAAGCTAACTGGGAGCTATATCAAAACTACCTCAAGGGCACCTCGCTAGAAGAAATTCGAAACCCAGACAATAACACCTTCTTCAAAAACGTAGTAGTCGAGAAACTACACATGGCAGATGACAGCTCTATCCCAAAAATTAATAGGCAACCAAAACAATTTTAACCCCTTCCCTGGTGGACTGAGGAATGTAATGCAGCCATCCAAGCTAAGAAAAAAGCTCTAAATACCAAAACAGCAAAACAGGAGAGGCATTTATAGAATACAAAAGACTTAAAGCAATCACAGCCAGAACTCTCAAGAATGCTAGGAAAAAGTCCTGGAGACAATTTTGCTCAAAACTAAACCATCACTCAAACTCAAAAACAATCTGGAATAAAATTAGAGCAATTAAAGGCAAAAACAACAAACAAAAACAAATAAAAGTTATTCCAAATCCAAATCAAACTCAGGCAGACACACTTGCAAAACACTTTGCAAATGCAAGTAGCAATGCAAACCACAAAGAGAACTTCCTACAACATAAAAGCAAATTAGAAACTAATCACCCTCACCTCTTTAAGGACTTGTCTGCTCATGATACATGCAATCAAGACCCCCTAAATGACCCATTCTCACTCACAGAATGGCATCTATCTCTAAAAAACAAAAAAACAAACAGCCCCCGGGGATGACTCATTAGGATACATTATGTACCAGAAACTTCCCCCAAATATGATACAGATTTCCTTATCTCTAATAAACCAAATCTGGAATACAGGAATCCTCCCTACTACATGGAAACAAGCCCTAGTCATCCCTATCCCTAAGGAGGACACCCCCCCCTACTCCCAGAATCTTATAGGCCCATCTCTCTCACAATTACTCTCTGCAAGATCATGGAAACCATGATTGTAAATAGACTAAAGCATCACCTTGAATGTAATAACCTACTCACAGAAAATCAAAGTGGCTTCCGAGGAAACCACACCACACCACACCACACGACACTGGATCAAATCCTCCGACACTGGATCAAATCCTCCGACTAGAAACAGACATCAAACTAGCCCTAAATAGCCAAAGGAAAAACAATAGACATCTAATTGCCATATTTCTGGACTTTGAAAAAGCATTTGATCTCTTCTGGACCAAAGGCCTCATCTCTAAGCTAAATAAATTTGGCATAAAAGGTCGCTTGCACAGGTGGATCTAAAACTTTTTATCCAATCGAACCTTCAAAGTCCAATTAGGGAGAGATACATCCCAACCTCAGGAACTAGATAATGGGACTCCACAAGGCAGTGTCATTAGTCCCATCCTATTCAACCTAATGGTGAATGACCTTGCCAATGACATACACACTCTAGTTGAATCTCACAATTTGCAGATGACAGCTGTATATGGAAAGCTGGCAATCCAAAGAATGTAAAATACATAAAACAACTACAAACCAGCCTAAAGCACATAGAGAATTGGACCATAAACTGGGGATTCAAAATCTCCATGATCAAAACAGTAGCCATTTTGTTTGCCCCCCCCCCCCAATTTAAAATTGAACCCCCCAAACTATATCTCAACAATTTACCAATCCAATTTGTCAACGTACTGTCTTTCTAGGGGCAACCTTGGACAGATATTTAACTGGAAACTCCACATAAACTTGTAGACCAGTGCAACAAAGATCTAGCCCTACTGGGGCCTTAAATGGGGAGCAGATCAAGACACTTTACTCACCCTTTATAGATCACTAATCCGAACAAAATTGGACTATGCCTGCCAAGCCTATGATGCTGCCAGTAAGACACTGCTACAGAAACTAGACTCTATCCCATACAAAGCTCTCAAACTTTGCACTGGGACTCTAAGCAATACATCCCTTGCCGAACTCCAAACCCTCACAGCAGAGCCCCCACTCCAACTGAGGATTGAAATGTTACTCAAATATGCAGCACGTGTATCCACCCTACCTGACCACAATCCGATCAAAAAGGCATACATCAAAAGAAGTCAAACATTCTCCCCCCAAAAAGTCAAATATCCCACAGCCTTCAATAAGGTCCATAAAATACTTAAACACAATCAACTAACCATACAGGCTGAAAAAAGGGTATACCATGATCCCACTCCTTGGAAGAATCAAACCCCCATCATCAACTTTGAACTCAGACAAATAGGCAGTAAAAAACAAAACCCATGGAAGCTTCTCACACATACAAAATTTACTAAGTACTCAATACTCTGCACATACACACATATACCGCAAAGCGCTACCAATACTACCACAACTGCCTGTTATCCCATCCCAACAAAACAATAATAACAAATGGAACATCTATTTTTTCAGCAGAACTCTGGGCAATCCATTGGACTCATACTCAACTCAACACCAAATTCCTCATAATAACAGACTCTCTCAGTGCCTCACTTGCACTCAACTCAACTAAACCCACAGCCAGAATTAACCTCAAAGAAGATACCCTCTACCAAATCAGGCTACTCAATAATAATAATAAGACTATTGAATTTCTCTGGGTTCCCTCTCATATTCAACTCCTAGTCAACGACAAAGCAGACCAAGCAGCAAATGAAGCCCTGGCACTAGATACAATCACTGAAATAGGATACTGCACTATGAAATTTACTCCCAAATTAACAAACTAATTAACAAACTGTGGCAAACAGAATGGGATACTGTAGCATCCCATACACAACTCCACCACATACAACCCAAAGTTGAACGCCACATTAAATGGAAATCTCTCCCAAACTCCCAGCACAACCATTTAATAAACCTGATCAGGACAGGAAAAACCAAATTACCTGATAGTCTCGGAAAATATCTAAACACTCTACCACAAAACCAAGGAATCTGTACAACTTGCCAAGAAAGTGAAACTCTACAACACATCTTCAATATCTGCCCTGTCCACACGATACAAAGAGCAGAATTTATACAGAAACAGAGGCTACTCAAAGCCCCTTGCACATACCCAGAGTTCTTTAAACCATATAATAAGAATATTACAAGAACACATGACATCATAAATTATCTCATTAGTATTAATAAAACAGACATTATCTAGACTATAGTGAAGGCATATCTGACATACAGGACTGAAAGACAAGAGGAAAAAAACAACAGTTAAAAAAAAGTTCAAAAAAAATAAATAAATATATATATATATATAATTCTAGTACGTGGAACTGGAAAGAAGAAAGCAACTTGTCCAGCCTCTCCAATCAGGGCGGAAATCTCCGGGAAATAGGTAAAGAGAAAAGGAAAGAAGACTGGTTGAAAGACCAAAAATATCTAGAAAGTGAAGTACTTTTCAAAGCCTTATCAAACAAGAACTTGATGAGTCACAATCAGAAAAGTTCTTAAAAAATAAGCCCATCCCCCCAACTAACATGCTTTACATCTAACCTGCACCAGACACTCCAGGCAAGGAAATCTGTAAGATTCCCTTGCTAACTTACACAACACACCACCTTGAGAAAAGTAACCCTCCTCGATGAGGTTAGTCCTCCACACACAGACCTAAACACAACCCCTGCCAGAAATGGCAGAGGACGGCCGAAACATGCAAAGACTTGCAAGCCAGTGCAAATCGAGAAGAACAGCACTCCCCAATAGGGGAGTGGCAAACGTTACCAAGCGATAGGGAAATGGACCCAACCATTTCCCTAGTCAGGGGAAGAACAAAGCGTTAGGGTAATGGATCCGACCATTAACCAGGGCCGGAAAACGATAATAAGCGATAAGGGTATGGATCATTCCACTACCCTAGGCAGGAAACAATACATAGCGATAAGGGAATGGACCTGACCATCCCCTTAGACTGGAAAACGATAAAAAGCTATAAGGGAATGGCGCCGTCCATTGCCCTGGGCCAGAAAACATAAGCGATACGGGTATGGGCCAATCCCTTACCCCAGGCAGGAAACGGCACATAGCAATAAGGGAATGGACCCGATCATCCCCTTAGGCCGGAAAACGATAAAAAGCGAAAAGGGAAAGGCGCCGTCCATTGCCCTGGGCCGGAAATCAAAACAAAGCGATAAGGAAATGGTCCCCTCCATTACCTTGAGAAAATCAATCCTCATAGTCGTTCTCAGTTCTCACGATAAGGGGATATTGAAAAGACTACAATTGCCAACTGAAAAGCTAGATAGGAAAAAGATGGATAGGAAAAAGATGATCAACAAAAGAATCCGAAAAGCAGCCTTCATGATACAGCAAAGACAAAGTAGGACAATACACTAAAGAAAAGAAGAAAAAATGAAAAAAATTGGGATAAAAATAGCGGATCAACAAAAAAGAACATGCCCCCAGCCAGTAAAGTCATAACAATACTATCACCAAACTAAGACCACGAAGGAACAGACTGCAGACGGGACCCTAGACCTCCAGCACAATACAGACGAATGGGAAGAACAAAGAAAGAAAAAAAAAAAAAAGAGAGAAAAACTACCAAAAGGTAGAACAGAAAAGATTACTTTCTTATGCCAATAAAAATCAACTCTACTCAAGGATAGTTAGTCAGCTCCAGCTAACATCCAAAATGTCCCCACCCTCTCACACACACAAAATAATCTACACTACAACACAATCAGGGGAAATGCACTAATACCTCCTGACCCCTTGCGTTCCCATAAAACCCTCCCCTGGAACGGACAAGGCACAAAGAACAGCTTCATAGGTGCCCAGATCAGAGCATACAAAAAGATTAAAGAAATTAATGGCATTCCAATCAAAATATGCAATCAACATAAATACAACACAATAAAGCACACCTACCAAAAACTACTACTACTAACAAACCCAAACACACCAATAAAACCAACAAACAAGGAGCAGACCTAATTATTTGGCAATGGAACTGCAGAGGCATATATCAAAACCAATTAGAACTCCAAGCTGCCATCCTAGAAACCAATGAAAAGCCATTGGTCATATGCATTCAATAAACAATATTACCTAGAAAGAAATCTGCTCTTCCCAAAACAAAAAACTACCAACAATCCTACCAAAAACAAAGGAAAAACTATGCGGGGGGGGGAGGACTTGCCATCTACATACATGACAGTATTACACAAAATCAAGCAATTGAAATCTCAGAAACTGAAAATAACCCCTGCGAAATGTTGGCAGTCCAACTACAATTTGGTACCCAAACATACGAAATCTATAGCATCAATATCCCTCCACAACAAATTCATAACCCCACCAATGTGCTACAAAATGTTATCAAAAACATTAAACACAATGGGATTCTATGTGGCAACTTCAACGCCTACCATCCATTCTGGGGAAGTAACACGGCAAACAAGGGGTAATCAAATCCTATCACCTCATAGAGGCCTCCGATCTGATTATACTAAATGACTGTACCCCAACCAGAATGGATCCACATACAGGGAAAATGAGCGCACTAGATCTGACGATAATTACCCCGAAATTAATCCATGATACACAGTGGAGGGTACTACACCACTCCACATGGGAAAGCGGTCATTTTTCCATACAAATTAATATAAACACAAAACAATCACCAGAAACAGATACAAAGAAAATTGGAACCTCAAAAAAGCTAACTGGGAGCTCTATCAAACAGTGCACCTCGCTAGAAGAGTTACAAAACCCAGACAACAACTTCTTTAATAATGTAGTTACAAAATTACATATGGCAGCTGACAGCTCTATTCCAAAAACCAAAAAAACACTCCAAAAAATTTAACCTCCCCTGGTGGACCGCGGAATGTGGCACAGCCATACAAGCCAAGAAAAAGGCTCTAAATACATACCAACACAGCAAGACAGGAGAATCATACATAGAATACAAACGGCTCAAAGCAGTTACTACCAGAACACTCAAAAACGCTAGGAAAAACTCCTGGAGGCAATACTGCTCCAAACTGACACATTGCTCAAGCTCAAAAGCAATTTGGAACAAAGTTAGGGCGATTAAAGGCAAAAACAACAAACAAAAACACAAAAGTCATACCAAAACCAAATCAAACCCAGGCAGATACACTTGCAAAACACTTTGCAAATGCAAGTAAAAGTAGCAACACAAACCACAAAGAGAGCTTCGTCAAACAAAAAACAAGGCTAGAATCCCAATAACCTAACTTTTTTTAAAGACCTAACTGCCCAAGATACATGCAATCAAGACCCTCTAAATGACCCATTCACACTCACAGAATGGCACCAAGCTATCAAGAACAAAAAAACAAACTGCCCCTGGGGATGACTCACTAGGGTATATTATGTACCAAAAACTTCCCACAAATATGATACACATCTCTCTATCCCTAATAAACCAAATCTGGAATACAGGAACCCTCCCCACAAGGTGGAAACAAGCCCTAGTCATCCCTATCCCCAAAGAAGACAAAAAAACCCTATTACCAGAGTCATATCGACCCATCTCCCTTACAATTACTCTATGCAAGATCATGGAAACCATGATTGTAAAAAGGCTAAAACATCACCTTGAATGTAATAACCTACTCACAGAAAATCAAAGCGGATTTGGGGGGAAACCGTACCACCCTAGACCAAATTCTACGCCTCGAAACTGACATTAAAATAGCGCTAAATAGTAAAAGAAAAAACAATAGATACCTTATTGCAATATTTCTGGACTTTGAAAAGGCTTTAGATCTGGTCTGGACCAAAGGGCTCATCTCCAAATTAAATAAATTCGGCATAAAAGGTCGCTTGCACAGATGGATCGAAAATTTTCTATCCAACCGAACGTTCAAAGTCCAAATAGGGAAAGACACTTCACAGTCACAGGAACTAGAAAACGGGACCCCACAAGGCAGTGTTATAAGTCCCATCCTGTTTAACCTAATGGTGAATGACCTTGCCAACAACATACACACCCTTGTTGACATAAGCTGGCAAACGAACAACACCAAATACATAAACCAAATACAAACCAGCCTAAACCACATAGAAAATTGGACCACCAACTGGGGCTTCAAAATCTCCATGATCAAAACAGTAGCCATAATGTTCGGCCTCCCCAAAACGAATAAAAGTAGAACCTCCCAAACTCTATCTCAACAACTTGCCAATCCAATTTGCCTCCCACACCGGAGCAACGCTAGATAGACATTTAACATGGAAACAACATATAAACAAACTAGTAGAAAAATGCAACAAGGACCTCACCCTACTGGGACACCTAAAAGGCCTTAAATGGGGTGCAGACCAAGATACTCTACTCTCCCTTTATCGATCACTAATCCCATCAAAATTGGACTATGCCTGCCAAGCCTATGATGCTGCTAACAAAACGCTACTCAAAAAATTAGACACCATACAATACAAAGCTCTTCCACTTTGCACTGGTACATTGAGAAACACATCCCTTGCTGAACTCCAAATCCTCACAGCAGAACCCCCACTCCACCTGAGAAGAACTGAGATGATATTAAAATATGCAGTAAGAATATCCACCCTACCTGACCACAATCTGATCAAAAAGGCATATATCAAAAGCAATCGAACATTCTTCCCAATAAGAGTCAAATATCCTCCAGCCTTCAATAAGGTTCATAAAATACTTCAAAACAATCAACTAACTATCCAGGCTGAACAAAGGATATATCATGATCCTACTCCTTGGAAGAATCAAACCCCAATCATCAACTTCAAACTCAGAAAAGTAGGGAATAAAAAACAAAATCCTTGGAAGCTTCTCACACACATTCAGAATTTGCTAAACACACAGTACTCAATTCAACAGTTCCAAACAAATCACAACAAACATAACCACAGCTGCCTTGGTAATCCCAGCATTACAAATCACAAACAAAACAAGAATCACTAATGGTACCTCAATCTTCGAAACAGAACTCTAGGCAATCAACCAGGCAATACATTGGATCCACACTCAACCCAACATCTAATTATCACGGACTCCCTAAGCGCCCTGCTAGCATTGAACTCTACTAAACCCACAGCCAGAATTAACCTCAAAGAGGATACACTTTATCAGATCCGGGCGCTCAATAATAGCAACAAGAAAATCGAATTTCTCTGGGTACCATCACATATTCACCTCCTAGGCAATGACAAAGCAGATCATGCTGCTAACGAAGCCTTATCACTAGACACAATTACTGAAATAGGGTACTGTACCCGGGAAATCTACTCCCAAATAAATAAATTTGTAAACAATCTGTGGCAAGCATACCAAAGCAGCCCACACACAGCTACATCACATTCAGCCCAAAATTGAACGCCACATCAAATGGAAGTCGCCACATCAAATGGAAGTTGCTCCCAAACTTCCGACACAACCACCTAATAAACAGAATCAGGACAGGAAAAACCAAATTATCTGAGAGTCTAGGGCAATACTTCACCAATCAAACCCAAATTCAAGAAAACTGCCCACATTGCCAAGTTAAGGAAACCCTACAACATATCTTCAATATCTGTCCTGTATACATGAACCAAAGAACAGAATTCATTCAAAAACAGAGGCTGCTCAAAGCCCCATACTCATACCCAGAGTTCTTTAAAACTTACAACAAGAATATAACAACACATAACAACATTATTAACTACCTCATTAGCATAAACAAAACAGACATTATCTAGACCATACGAGACTGACATAGTGAACTCCGATCAGAACTTAATTTGTCAGGATATCTAACAAATCGGGGGAAACATAAGGACACAAAATCTAAGGAACATACAAAAGAAAACTGGATAGAAGATCACCTTCACCAAGCCAACCAACCAATAGGCACAGGAAAACAAACATAATGAATACATATATACAGCAAAGGGGAAAAGAAGAAGATTGGTCGAAAGATCTCAAAAAACCAGAAAGTGAAGTACTTTTCAAAGCCTAAACAAACAAGAACTTGATGAGTCACAATCAGAAAAGTTCTTAAAAATAAACCCATCCCCTCCCAAACTAACATACACCACCACAACTAACAAAGCATCATACAAGGAAATCCGAAAGGATCTCCCTTGCTAACACATACACTCCCATTGGAACAACGCAGCTTACCTCGAAGAGGTAAGCACCCACATACAAATAAACATGCCAAGGGATCCTGAAAAAGCATAGCAGTCTAAGAGTAGCCAAAAAGAGGACGAAACTCCCTAGGAGGGGAGAGGTAAGTAAAAACAAGCGATAGGGAAGTGGCTCCGACCACTTCCCTAGACCAAAAAAGTTACAAAGCGATAGGGTAATGGACCCGACCATTACCCTGGCCGGAAAACAATACAAAGCAATAAGGGAATGGACCCATCCGTTGGCCTAGGCAGGAAAAAGATACAAAGCGATAAGGGAATGGACCCAACCTCATCTCCCCCCAACAGAAATCATAGACATGGATACAGCCATAAACCAAATACTTATACAAATACTTAAAAATATTGCCAACACTTCAAGGAAACGAAAACGGACCCTCCAAGATAGTACAAACCAAAATACATCCTACCAAACCATCAAGAGAAATAGACCATCCATCAACATGGATCCCGACGTCTAAACCACCAAAATGTATCAGGACCTACCACCTCAATCTGGACCTTTATCCCTCCATCTTGAATCACCACCGTTATTCTCTAATGCTGAAAATTCAAATCTCATTGCTTCCAAATTTTTTGACAACTTGCTTCTCAAACAAATTATCAACAAACATACACAGGACTATGAAGACATACTATTCTACCCCAAGGGAAAGCGACTGATAAAACGAAGACTAAACCCAATTACACAACCAACTTCAAAGAAATCGAAACTGCAGCCTACCCTTACTTCCTATCCCTCCAACAAAAGCACATCTCATCAAAAGTCTATATCAACCTCTACCGAAACATGCACCCTGCTCCTCCCGGACGATACTACTCATCCAAATCAACAAAAATCCAGTCACAGTAACTCATCCAGGACCGTCTTACATCTCCAGCGACTGTCACTCTCAACCCCTCCATACAGATACACCGCCACCTGTTGTAGCCAGCTTCCTTGAACTTTTAATATCCCATCAAACAACCACTTCACCCAAGAATACGAAGACAGACAACTCCTTCCCAAAGGGAAACCCATAAAAACTATTTATCGACCAGTCACACCGGACAAACAAAGGATATCGGGGACGGAACCTCTGTGGAAGAAGCTAAAATCCAACTAAATACAAATAAGAAAACAAGATTCTTTAAAAAAGGCATTAATAGTGTGTGGTGCATTCAAATTTATAGGATTTATGATATTATGAACAGGACAGGACAAAGGATCGCTAAAGCAAACAGGTAACTACACCCACCATTCCCATAACTCACACAACGTACTCTATCATGACAATTTTTATTCTTTAAATAACAAAATACTATTAAGGGAAGGAAGTTGATTAAAGACTCATAACATATAGGATGTCACAAAACCTTAAAAAAGCGTTCTTAGAACACCGCAAAGTCAGGTGAGCGCAGCAGCGTGCCATTAAAACAACACAAATATTAAACTCCATGTATGGTAATAATAGACTTACAACACCACCATTTCAAATCAGAAATAATTTGCCTCAAAACAATGTATTTAGCAACAATCAGCCCAGTAATATGCACCGGCCTGCAGTTAAAATCATGTCCCCCACGAGCCTAAATTATAAAAGGAAAGCCCCAGAACAGGAAACTACACAGAACTACATGGCTCCAATCACTGATATGGCCTCAGTTAATAACCATATCCCTAATCAAGGGAACTGTGCAAACTCAAAACAGCTAGGGACAAACAAAAACATTGGATCAAACAAAAAACCAAATTATGAAGATAATAACAGAACACAACCAAAAACCAAAACAGGGCCAGGGGATACAGAGGATAGTACGAACCTTTGTAGACAACACTCTCCCAATTGAAATAACACTCAACTTAAACCCAACCCCATCAAATGCAAGTCAAAATAGCTCAATCAATGTATCTAAACACACAAGGGCTCTGAATCAGCAAGGCTGGGTCAACATTAATTACAAACAGGGAAACAAAATACACTATGCTCAAGATAATCAAGTACCTGGGAGGTCCAAAACACACTTATTAGAGGAATTAAAGGAAATAAGACAAGCTCTAGAATACTATGATCACATACAAATAAACACACTTTCATTTATTTGAAGAAACTTGGGTTCTACCATAGGGAAAACAACCACTCTGAGGTCCATCAAAGGGGAAAAATACTACAAGTATTGTAAATACTATGCAGAGAAACATGCCCTCCCCATGTACTCAACCACACCCCACTTTCCAACACAACAACACAAAAATTTCAATATTAATCAAAGCAATTAAAGTAAAAAATGCAAACTCAATGGGGATGGAATACAATACCAACACTAATCTGGAAAACAAAACACCTCCAGGCTGCACTAAAACAATCAAAGAGTCCAAAATAAAAACAAATCCTAACATAAACATGGGCACCCAGGCTATCTCACCCTGTACTTACACTACCCTATTACCCCAACCAAATAGCCCACAGACTCTGCTATCATTCAAGAAATACAAAAACATAAAGGGCAAATTTAAATTAAGCATCTGAAGCCAGAATCAATCAAAGCACAGCAGTGCCCAAATCAGAGCATAAAAGAAGATTAAAGCAATTAATGGCATCCCAGTCAAAATATGTAAACATCACAACTACCCCATGCTTAGCAAAAACCAGCAACACAACCCACAACAATCCATAATCAGCCTAAAAACACAACAAAACAAGGAAGGACCTTATCATTTGGCAATGGAACTGCAGAGGCATATATCAGAACCAGCTAGAACTACAAGCTGCGTTACTTGAAACCAATGAAAAACCACTTGTCATATGCCTCCAAGAAACAAAACTACCTAACAAAAAATCCACTCTACCCAAAATCAAAAACTATCAACAAACCTATCAAAAACAAAGAAAAAAAAAACAACTCCAGAGGGGGGGATTGGCCATATATATATATATATATATATATATATATATATATATATATATATATATATACATACATACATACAACAGCATCACACAAAACCAACCAATTGAAATCACAGAAACTGAAAATGAACCCTGTGAAATACTGGCTGTCCAAATCCAATTAGGAAAACAAACCTTTGAAATATACAACATCTACAACCCCCCAGCCCACAATCAAGACCCCACTAAAACTCTCCAAAATCTCATTAAAAATTTTAAACACAATGTGGTTATGTGTGGCGACTTCAATGCCCATCACCCTTTCTGGGGGTGCAACCAAATCTATCAACTCATAGATGCCACAGCTCTAATTATCCTTAACGACTGCACCCCAACCAGAATGGATCCACACACAGGGAAAATGAGTGCATTAGATCTGACAATAACTACCCCAAAACTTATCCATGACACACAGTGGAGGGTACTATACCGATCCACATTGGGAAGCGACCATTTTCCCATACAAATTAACATAAATATCAAACAAGCCCCACAGACAGCCACCCATAAATCATGTTGGAATCTTAAGAAAGCAGATTGGGAGGTTTTTCAAACCAACTTTCAGAGCACCACGATTGAGGAAATACAAAACTCAGATAACATTCTTCAATAATGTAGTCAAACAAATACTAACAGCAGCGGACAAATCCATTCCAAAAACCAAAAAACACTCCCGGAAATTCAAACTCCCCTGGTGGACAGAGGAATGTGGTACAGCCATACAAGCCAAAAAGAAGGCGCTAAACAGATATCAAAATTGTAAAACAAGTGCATCTTACATCGAGAACAAAAGACTAAAAGCAGTAATAACTAAAACACTCAAAAACGCAAGAAAAAAATTCATGGAGGCATTTTTGTTCTAATTTAACACACCGCACAAATTCAAAAACAATTTGGAATTAAGTTAGGGCAATCAAAGGCAAAAATAACAAACAGAAACAATAAAAGTTATTCCAAAACAAAACCAAACCCAGGCAGACACACTTGCAAAGCACTTTGCAGACGCAAGTAGCAATTCAAATCACAAAGAGAGCTTCCTGAAACAAAAAAGTAAGTTAGAATCCCAATACCTCCACTTATTCAAAGATCTAACTGCACAAGACCCCTCCATGATCCATTCACATTAACAGAATGGAACGTAGCAATTAGCAACAAAAAGCAAACCGCCCCTGGGGATGACTCTTTAAGCTATATCATGTATCAAAAGCTCCCCCCAAACATGAAACAAATCATTCTATCTCTAATAGATCAAATCTGGAACACAGGAATCCTACCAACAAGTTGGAAACAGGCCCTAGTCATCCCCGTCCCCAAAGATAAAAATCCCCATCTACATGAATCATATCGCCCTATCTCCCTTACTATTACACTCTGTAAGATCATGGAAACTATGATTGTCAACAGGCTAAAACATCACCTTGAATATAATAGCCTACGTACAGAAAATCAAAGTGGTTCCCTCGGAACCGTACCACTTTGGACCAAATATTACACCTTGAAACTGACATCAAAATAGCCCTTAACAGTAAGAGGAAAAGCAACAGGTACCTAATTGCAATATTCCTGGACTTTGAAAAAGCCTTCAATCTAGTCTGGACCAAAGGGCTCATCTCCAAACTAACAAATTTGGCATAACAGGTCGCCTATACAGATGGATCAAAAATTTTCTATCCAATCGAACATTTAAAGTTCAAATAGGGAAAGATACTTCACACCCACAGGAACTTGAAAATGGGACTCCACAAGGCAGTGTTATAAGTCCCATCCTATTTAACCTAATGGTAAATGACCGTGCCACCAACAACATTCACACTCTTGTTGACATCTCTCAATTTGAGGATGACAGTTGTATATGGAAAGCTGGCAATCCCAAAAATGCAAAATACATAAAACAACTCCAAACCAGTCTGAACCACAGAGAATTGGACCACAAACTGGGGCTTCAAAATATCCATGGTCAAAACAATAGCCATTATGTTTGGCCCCCCAAAACGCAACAGACTGGAACCCCCCAAACTCTATCTCAATAACTTACCTATCCAATTTGCCACCCATACGTCTTCCTAGAGGCAACCCTAGAAAGACACCTGACATGGAAACTGCATATAAACAAACTAGTTGATCAATGTAAAAAAAGATCTCGCCCTACTGGGGCACCTAAGAGGCCTTAAATGGGGTGCAGACCAAGAAACCCTACTCACTCTTTATCGAGCCCTAATTTGATCCAAATTGGACTATGCCTGCCAAGCCTATGATGCTGCTGATAAAACTCTCTTACAGAAATTAGACTCAATACAGTATAAAGCACTAAGACTTTGCACTGGAACACTGAGAAATACCTCCCTTGCAGAGCTCCAAACCCTTACAGCAGAATCACCACTCCACCTGAGAAGGACTGAAATGATACTCAAATATGCAGTAACAACCTTACCAGACCACCACCCATCAAAAAGGCATATATTAAAAGCAATATAACATTCTTCCCCAAGAGAATCAAATATCCCCCAGCCTTTAATAAGGTAAATAAAATTATCAAAAACAACCAAATAACCATACAGGCTGAGGAAAGGATATATCATGATCCAACTCCCTGGAAGAATCAAACCCCAATCATCAACTTTGAACTTAGGGAAGTAGGTAATAAAAAACAAAACCCTTGGAAGCTACTCACACATATTCAGAATTTGTTAAACACTCAATACTCATCCCACACACACATTTACACCAAAGGTTCCAAGCAGGGTGCAACTAACATAACCACAGCTGCCTTAGTAATTCCCTCAACAAATTACAAATAAAGCAAGAATTACAGATGGTACTTCTATATTCTCAGCAGAACTCTGGGCAATCAACCAGGCAGTACATTGGATTCACACACAACCAAATTCTCAATATTTGATCATAACAGACTCACTTATTGCCTTACTAGCATTAAACTCCACTAAACCTACAGCCAGGATAAACCTCAAAGAGGATATTTTTTTCCAACTACATAAACTCAATGATAGTGATAAAAAGGTCGAATTTCTTTGGGTCCCCTCTCACATACAACTCCTGGGCAATGATAAAGCAGACCAAGCAGCAAATGAAGCCCTAACCCTGGATACCATTACTGAAATAGGGTACTGTACTCGAGAAATCTACTCCCAAATACACAAACTCATAAACAAACTGTGGCAAACCAAATGGGACTCCATATCAGCCCATACCCAATTACACCAAGTACAACCCAAAATTGAAAGCCACATTAAAAGGAAGTCACTCCCAAACTTCCGACACAACCATATAATAAACAGGATCAGAACAGGAAAAACCAAATTATTTGACAGCTTAGGGCAACATTTATCCACTCAGACAAAAAACCAAGAAAACTTCGGAACTGCCAGAGAAAGAAACATTACAACATATCTTTAATATGTCCTGCATACATGACCCAAAGAGCAGAATTCATACAAAAACCCCCATAAAAATTCAACCGCAGCAGCAGCAGTAGTCATTTCCTCCAAACAACAAAAAATTAAGGTCAGACTCCCTGATGGCAACTCTATTTTCATGGCAGAACTTTCAGCCATTAACTAAGCTATTAACTGGACTTTTACTCAAGACCAAAGATCATACCTTATAATAAGGGACTCACTAAGCGCATTACAAGCAATTAAATCATCTCAACCAACAAACAGAATCAATATGGTAGAAAACACGCTATACAGCTTACGCAAGTCATTAGAACAGGGGAGACATATTGAGTTTCTGTGGGTACCATCCAACATACAACTACAAGGCAATGATCTAGCCAATCAAGCCGCCAAGGAAGCACTAAATACCAAATACAGAGTTGATATAGGGTACAGTACCCTGGAAATATCCTCCCAAATCCAACAATATATCAACAACCAATGGCAGTTACAGTGGGACCAACACTCCAGTCACACTCAGCTCTACTCAATACAAAACAAAGTTGACAAATGGAAATCTTTACCAAATCCTAGGGATAATCATATAATTAACAGACTTAGCACAGGCAGGACCAAATTGTACAATAGTATGGGCAAACATCTCACTAAACAAATGATCAGACCATCATGTCCACCTATAAAATAGCGCAGATAATCTAAGATAATAAAAAAACGGCCAAAAGATAGCAAAATGAAGGACGGGGAGTGAAGGCGACTACAGGATAGGATATAATCGGACAAAAATTAAATAAAAGCCTGTAAACTTCAAAAAGAGAAGAGGAAAAAGAAGACAAGCAAAAACAATGAAATACAAAGAATCAACAAATCAGCAGTCAAAGAACAAAGGAAAACAATGTAATAGTAGAGACAAAGAAGAGAAGACTGAAGACAACAACAAGGCTGAAAAATGAAAAGATAATCAGTAGTGCTTATTGCTAACAAGAGGTTAGATGAGTCACAATCTGACAACCTCCAAATCTAATAAAACATCCCCACCACCCCACCTTCCCCACACACACACACCATATAGCATATACACAGGGAACCACTGTAGCTCTACAAACAGATGGCACAACCCAAACAACTATACAAATACAAGTCCCAAAATAAGGGATAGCTGAAATAAAGCTAATCCCATCACCACACACATAAACACAAATCAACACTCTACAAAGTGGGAGAATTAAATTCAAACTACAATGATAAGACAAAATACTCAGTTGTTTTAACAGCAGGAGTAATTAGACCTAATAATCATAGGCCACACATTGGGCTCCATTTGGCCAACAATGAGTTGACAGGTCACCACAACCAACTAAATACCCAAATTAGACAATCAAAAAACATAGGGTACCAAAACACCTGAACCAAATTATACCAAAAAAGAAATATAAACTATACAAAAGTACACTACCTACAGAGCAAACACTACAAATCAATAGGAAAATTCACAACTCTGGTATATTTGAACCATTTGTAGCATATACAAGTTTGGCAGTTAGGGAGAACACCCACCCCCAATAGGTAACGGGCAAAAGCAGACCCCCATCAATAAACATGAACCTTAACCAACGAGGGCACCACACCACATCCATTGCTGTCACTAGCACCACTGAAAAAGAAGAGGTGGCACCTTGGGAGACGTACAAAATGCATTTAAACAGAAAAGACTATTGCCAAATACAAATGCAAGATGGCCCCCAGGGTAAAGACAGAGAGGAAACATATACAACCTTCATATAAGCACACCCTTTCTTGGACAATTTCCTTAGCCTTTTCAGAGTCCAGAGTCCAGGGGTCGGGGCAATCAAAATAGTGTCAATAGGAATCCATCAAGGTCTGTTTTACGGTCATTTAAAGGTGGAGCACTAGAGGAAAAGCCCATCCTAGGGCTAATTGCCTCCCTGGATAGCAACAACACCTACAAGGTGATGTCCAGCTCAGGTGGTAAACCATCCAAGGGGGTTACTAGGCCCTTTCGCCAGGGCATAAAAAGTGTAGAGCACTGAGACACGGTGTGCCCTGCCTTGGAAGGAGGGGAGGCCACTAGCCCTTATCAGGGCTTTAACTAGTCATAATACCTGAAAGTGGACACATGACTATAATAACAGATGATTGATTGAAAGGAACCAGTTGAGAATGAGACAATGTTAAATTCAGGTACCCAAAGTAAAATACCACCTATAACAGCCAGTGACAGTAAAGGTGCTAAACAAGCCATATCAAAAGAGAGGTCATCACTCTGAACAGGAGATAAGCACAGGAGTGCTGGCAGGTTGTTGAACAGAACAGATGTGTTTTTCTGACCTCCCAGACTTTAACCCTTTCATCACTAAGTAACTTTGTAGGCATAGAGTCCTCAACACTAAGTAACTTTGGAGTTGTAAAGCAAAAGGACTTGAGGACTTTGAAACAACATAACTTTGTCAATGTTAAAGATATCTGGCTAGATTAGGTGTCAAAATCAAGGGTAAAAATCAGATTTTATGACTAATTCATTAAAATGTGCACATCTATTACAACTGTTAAAATGCAGGTGCAAACAGGTAACAACAGTTAAAATACAAGTAATTATTTTATTATCTCTTAGAAAACTTAGAAAGTTCTCAAAACGTGTTCAATGAACCCTAGATGTATTAGTGAATAAGCACAGTAACAATACAAGTCTTTCTTTCATGGTGTCCATAATATACAAGATTCTATAAAATGAACCAAAATGATCTCCAAGGTGAGATCTGTCCACACACCTATAATGCTCTGCCAGGTTTGATGTCACATTGAAGTTCGTTAAATGGACAATTTTTCCAAAAACTTTATCTGAATAGAATATTTGAAAATATTCCAAAGCTTTTCTGGAGCCATCTAACACTCGGGTGTGCCCAATTCTGTCAGAAAACTGAAACAAATCTCTTTGGTTTTCGGGCTTTGTCCAAACAAAACCACGTGGTGTGCACAATTCCTCTGGTTCAAAACCTTCAAGGTTTTCTTCATCGTAATAACTGTCACCCACAAGTGCATTCCATTGTCTCTCCAGACCTCTTCTCTCATTTTCATCCAAATTTACCAGGTCAAAATTATTCAAATCCTCTGATAACCTCCTCTGAAATTTGTGGAAACTGCCATTTTGGATACAAATTTCAGCATTCGAAAACACGTTAAAAGTTTGTACTTTGTTCGATATTTCTAATTGTATACAAGCTAAACTCACAAGATAATCCAAATATAACATCTACATTACAAGAAGGAAGTTATTAGAGGTATCTCGAAAGCTATTTAGTCGGGTACTAGTTAAGAAAGAACACTGCCTTAGACCGAGTACTCAGTCCATAGTGATGAAAGGGTTAAGGACAATATTCACTACACATTAAGGATATTACACTAGGAAAAGCTAAGGTAAAGTAAAATCTACTCAAATCTACTTAAATCCACTAAATTTATAAAAGTCTATTTAAAAATCCACTTACCTCATAACTATAAATTAATTGCCATTATATAATCCTTAAAGCCAACTAGAACTGAATTTTACCACTCCAAACATCTCTTACTACAACCAACAATGTAAATATACCCTCCTATACAAATTTTACAAACTATTTAACATATTGAATAAAAACCAAAACTATTAACTAAAAATTCCTTTGTTCCTACCAAAAATTTCCTTTATTGTTACCGAAACACGAAACACAACACGAAACACAACACGTGGGCAGCCAAAAATATTTACTGTACAGTGGTACTACTCCACAACAATAACCTCAAACAATATACTATAAATACTTAATCATACAACCCCCACATGAATTTACATATTTATGGAAAAATAAAAATTTAAATTGAAACTATAAACAACAGTTAAATTCCCCTTCCAACATACCAGGTTAATATTATACCAGCTTACAAATCAGATAACAGGAAATACATAAACCCTAATCTAAGGCTGCATCTGATTGGCTGATAATAGCTGTGCTTAAAAAAAAAAAAGAAACATACAATCTTGAGCTACAAGGATTGAAAACTAAAATCTATACCAACCAATCAAAATTTAGCACTTGAATGATGTACACAAGAAAAGCAACTTTAGCCCAAAAAAGCTCCCACATATAAAATGTACACTTTAGTAGGCAGGAGTTGAGGCGGAAGGCCATTATCCTCTGTTACAATACGCAGCCAACCAAAGGTTTTAAAAGTTCAGCCCCAGGGCTAAGCGCCTCTCTGGATAGCAATGTTACCAAAAGATAACGCTCAAGGCAGTGAGCCACCGGGGGGAGGGGGTAATAGGCCCACACGCAGAGGCAAAAGTGTCAACACGGGTGAGCCCGGCCCCGGAAGGGGAAGAGGCCACTAGCCCTTTTCTGGGCTTAAAGTCATAAAACACTAGAATGTATACATGACTGTAAACACATATGAAACATTTAATCTGATACAAAGAAAATTTATCTAACCCATCCAAATGGCCACCCTCAACAAAATTAAAGTAATCCTAACTTCCAAATGCATACAATTCTAATACAAAATACAACATTAACATTCTTTAACTCCCACAGACCACAATTAAGTAAATAAATTAAAACAAAGCAAGAACAAAATCAATAAAACTACAATACTATCCCCCACCCACCTCCAAACAGGAAATAAAGGGTCATAAAACCCTGGGTGCCTTAAGAAAACACAGATAACCAAGGAACACAAAGACCTAACTCACTGAGATCATTAATGTAGAAAACAACCATGATGAATCCATTGAGGTGCTTGGTATCAAATTCAAAACAAATAACAAAACCTACAATATCTACAACATTTATATCCCACCAACGGACCATACAAGTGCTGACTGCGAAAGAGGATTCAGTCTGATGAACAACATAAAGACAAAATCTAGAAATCGTCTCGAAGTTGAACATTTGGACAATTTGATGCGAATTAAATTCTTTTTAAATTCTGGACAGATGGTGGATATTGATGCGGTCTATGACTTATGGAAAACAGAAAAGAACAGAAGAGAAACTGTTTTCAAAGCCGACTAAACAGGCTTCAAGTTGAAAACTTATAATAAATTGTTTGGTATCACTTACGTCTATTTTTCAATACTTAAATTTAAGTTCTTTAAATATACATTGCTGTAATATACAAAATTGTCTAATATGCATTTAATATATACAAAATTGTCTAGTATGCATTTAGTATTTAATATTTTAAATATTTAATATTTATTTTTATTTAATACCAAAATGCACCGCTAAAACTGGTGCTCAGAAATTGCGGGTTTAAAAAATTTGTCGCTCATACGAAAAAAAAATTGCTCACTCTTGGTCACTCCTTAGAGGGAACATTGGTAGTGACCACTTTCCAATTCAAATCAAGTTTGGCAGATAGGAAGAAACCCATCCCCCCTTAGGTAACGGGCAGAATATGACACCCCTTTAAAAATCTGGACCAAAAAGTGCCAACACTACATCCGTTGCCGTCTAAGTCACTGGGGAAAGAAGAGGAACCTAGGGGCCACTCTGGCAAAATAAAGAAGACGAGGAGGCCCCTGGGGCAAGAAGAAAGGAGAAAACGATACAGAATTAGGACAGAGGCCATATACCAAGTTCGGGGAAAGCAGTAGGAAGCGCCCTGGGCCACATAAAACATAATGAAAAGAATATACTTTCAAAGCCACAAATACAATGTGGCCTAGGGCAAGCAGGACACAGAAAAGGAAGAGTAAAAGGAAGGGGAACACAACACACTCGTGGAGGACGAATCCAAGACATCGCCCTTTCCTTCGCCTTTTCTGAGTCCGGGGGTCTTGGCAGTCTGACTGCTGATATGAATCACAAAGAGGTCTGTTAAGGTCGTCAGTATTCAAGTCAAGCACTAGACTAAAAGCCCAGCACTGGGGCTATGCACCTCCCCAGATAGCAACAACATCGGAAGGTGTTGTCCGGCTAAGGTGGTAAACCATCGGGGAGGGGGGTACCAAGCCCACGCGCCGGGGCAAGAAAAGTGTCAAGCTCTGAGACACGGGTGAGCCCTGCCTCTGAAGGAGGGGAGGCCGCTAGCCCTTTTCAGGGCTTTAACCAGTCATAATACACGAGAGTGGAAACATGACTATAATAACAGACAGTGGCAGTGGGAAGGAACAAGGGAAACATTTCCCACACCCTCCACTAGTAACACCAATAAAGGATCAAAACAAATCTTACATACACACAGGTCAGAAAACTTAATTAATCTTATAAAAATTGATATATATTGTTAATTATAACTAAATTTGAATAACATCTATTAAGCTACCAAAAATATTCTATAAGATATGGTCACACTAGAGCACATCCCACTTGAGCACTGAGTAGCTGAAATTGGTTGTTGTCTCATTATGGCTAATCCCATTAGGGTGCAAACAAATCTCACTAGAGATTTGTGGGCTCTAAGAAAAAAAAATGAAGTTCAATATGATTTAATTGCCATCACTTTGAATACTTACAGTCATATATTGTTTCTATTATATTAATATTCTTTTTACAAATTTCCATAACTATTTTTTTTATCACCTATCCCTATTTGACATGTTTTGAATTGGCTAGTTTTTCAAAGGTATACAGGTGTTACATTTTGGGGGTTTACTCCTGGAGCCATCAAAAAAACAATGCCTAATTAAATGTTTTGCTGTGTTTTTTGGAACATAACACGTTTTTACAACAAAGACACAACCAGATCTTAACCAAATAAACATAAGCCGCAATATTGGTGCACCTCAAGCTGGATTAACCTTAAATCCAACAGATGTTTTTGTCAGATTTGAGACCAGTTTGATAGCAGCTGTCCAGGATGAATTCCCCAATGCAACACACTGAGGTTGTTATTTCCATCTCACATAGCTGTATGGCATCAGGTTCAAAGTCTTAGATGATACTGTTCGGTTACAAGTCAGGCAATTGATGGCGTTGGGATTTGCACCAAGACTGCTTATACAGAAAATCTTTCAACAGCTTCGCATGTTTTGGAGCCTCTATTCGAATATTTCAAAAAAAAGAGGATGGTAAACATTCCTATACAAATGTGGAATCTTCGAACCAACAATCATTGTGAGGGATGGCATAACCCCTTTAAGGGTCTGGTCAACAAACATCATCGAATAGAATATCTGGCGTCGCCTACAGCAATTCGTGAGGATCGGGCAAGTCCCACTACTGCAAATCACTGCAGGACAAGTGGTACATTCTAACAAGAAATATTTGGACATTGAAAAACGCATTCAGAGACTGTCGGTATAAGGATGGGAGCATAGATGCTATTGAAATGATAACTGGTATTAGCCATAATCTGAGTTATAATAATTAATTGCAGTAAATTTTAAATTTGAAACTATTTAAGTTTGAATTGAAAACAATGAAAGTTTAAATTTAAAATAAATATAAAGTTACAGTTAACAAATGTGTTAGTCACCATAAACTGAGTTATTATAATTAATTGTAGTAAATTTTAAATTTGAAACTGTATTAAAGTTTGAATTGAAAACTATGAAAGTTTAAATATAAAATAAATATAAGCTTATAGTCAACAAATGTGTTTGTCTTTTTTTTGTGATTTATTGATACTAGTTCTTCGCGATACAATGGGATTCGATACAATGGGATTCGCACTAATAGGATTAGCTCTAATGAGACTTTACCCCATATACAAGGGACAGGAAGGTCACTCAAAACCTCCACATGGATTTTACTGCAACTTCATAAGAAGAACATCACTACCCTCAAATTATCAATCACCTATTCCACCAAAATCCTACAAATTATCTACACAGGACATAATCGATTATCAAGAAAATCAGATATTGAAGAATTATGGAAAAGAAAAAAGTCAACAGCTTACCACAGACCATCAATCATACTCCAATATACAATACATTGGCCATGACCAACACATATTTATACAACCAACACCAAAAACTCCATTGGATTACCCCTCCTTGATACTGCAAAATATCCAAAATATCCAGCCTCAACCTCCTACAACAGGAATTACAGACATGGAAACGGCCATTAGACAAATACTTTAAAAAATTACCTTCACCACCAAGAAAAGAAAACGAACTCTCCAAGACAACTCAAACCAAACATCATACAATATGACCAAGAAAATTAGATCATCTACCAATAAGGATATATATACTACCATTATCCAAATGGTATCAAGACCCACCACCTCAGCCAGGACCTTCAACCTCCCAGACGGAAGCGTCAACTCCCTCCCAAAAGCTGAAAATCCAAAACTGCCTGCAAATTCTTTGACAACTTGCTTCTCTGACAAGCTATTAACAAACATACTCAGGACTACGAAAATACACAATCCTACCCTAAGGGAAAGCGCCTGACCAAAAAAAGACACATTCCAAGTACACAACCAGCATCAAAGAAATTGAATCAACAAAATATCCTAACTGCCTATCCACTCAACCAAAGAGTACCCCAATCAATATCAGAAACAATATCTATCAAATTACCTACCATACTCCTCCAGGACCAAGTTATATATCCAAATCAACCATACTCCACAGACATAGAATCCAGACCAGGACCTTCCTATGCCTCCAATGACCACCACTGCCAACTTCCTCACAACGCCCTGTTATAATCAACCCCCTTGAACTTCTAATAGCCCATCAAATCCATAATCAATTCACACTAAAATACGAAGAGAAACAACTTCTTCCAAAAGGGAAAACACACGGATCAAAACTTGGCGACCAGAAAAGCCCTATCAACAACCTCACTTTGATCTTCTCCCCATAACCCTGCCACAGACGGATGCTGTAACCACAAGTGCAAATAGACCTCGAACGACATCAAAAACTACATTCCCACACAGCAACCCCGACCAACCACCACCTATAAAATGACTAAGACCAATCCGAAAATTCCCAACTTCATAACTAGTATACGCCAAGAAATGCAATACTCTAGATTCCACAAAACATCGGGATGCCCATCACCATACAATACAACGATCCACTCTACTCAACAAAAAGCGGTTAAGCAAAAACAATACCATCCACATTACCTTTATTTCTACAAAACCAAAACAAGAAATTACAAACTATTCCGACGTCTAGAATCCTTCACTCAGTGAAACCAGGATTTGTATCAAACGAAGACAACACCTCCCAACAATTCTGGAGGTTACAACCAAACACCAAGTGCAATCGTATAAACGGATCAAAAAAAAATCTTAGATATTCCCATATAAATCATCCATCACCAAGCCAATTAAAAGCAGAACAAAACTAATACCAAAATGAACAGCTCAACACATTCATCCTTTCCAGTCCCGGCTTCCATACTGATGCCCTTCAACCTAAGGAAAACATCAATCCTACTTAAAACTCCTACTCCACAGACACTTACCCCATCAGACAATCTACCAACCTCAAAATCAACTCTCAACATTTGGAGTTGGAACTGCGTAATCTACGCTCGAACATAACTGAACCAATTTGAGCTATTCATAACTCCCATACTCCACCACATATCATATGTCTCCAGGAAACCAATATCAAAAGGACTACAACTAACCTGCCCAAAATAAAGGACTTCACTACCTCTTATATACAACACCGATCATACACCATTCAGGGAGATGGTATGGCTATCTACATCCATGATTCCGTTACCAACACTACAATACTTCCTCTCACAAGTACCCGAAAGTTGAAATCCAAGAAATACAGGTCATATTAAACCAAAAAGCTGTAAACATCTTTCAATTTAACAACCCGCCACAACACAATTACCATCCAGATACATACATCAACCATATTCTACAATTTTCTACCATACCATTCATCATATGCGGTGACTTCAACGCCCATCACACAGCCTGGGGCAGTCATAAAAATAACACTAGAGGAAACCACCTTTACAACCTTATATCAAATCTCGACTCAACTAAATGATAGATGTTCATACTGGAAATACCTCAACATTAGATCTTATATTCGCTTCAGGATCACTACTACCCGATTTAGATTGGATAGTATTACAGGAAGACACTATGAGAAGTGACCACTTCCCATCTCTCATCACTCTTACCTATCACAGAACAGTTGAAACACAAACTTTATACCCGACATGGAAAATATTGTTATGACCCTGGAGTTCCAAGTGCATTATAAATCAATTTTGTATAAATCTTTTTATTTCAATATATGGTCAACATGTTTTCATAAGTTTACTTGAGTCCTAGATGTAGTTCATGTTGGCAGTGCTGACGAAAATTCATTGTTCAGAAGTATTGGGAAATTGCATGCTTCCTCGTATTGCAGTTCAGGCTACCCTTTAGCACAGTCACATACAAACTGTCCTGTCCTGTTCGACAGTCAGTCACAGACAGACTGTCGTGGTGGAGTCAAGTCATACAACTTTTATTTTGTTGTGCCAGAAGAATGTATTATATCTACGTAAAAGAAGAATGTATTATATCTAGTAAAACCAGAAGAATCTATTATATCTACGTAAAATCAGAAGAATGTATTATATCTACGTAAAATAATAGAGGAACTATTCACTTCTTTGTAACTTTACTAGCGAGCAACATTGCATATTTGAACGATTTCTTGCTAGTTTTGGAAGGGGACAACATGTACATTGTTTTTGTGAAAAATTATGGAAATTGCTGACAACCACCAGTTTGGACCAGAACATATTTTAGTCTGTGATTAGAACTTTTTTCAGGACTTATGTTTTTTATTATAATTGAACAAAATTGGGACCATTTCTCTAAAAACGGAAGTCTCGTTTAAATAATTTACATTTTACGTGATCTAGTAAATAAGTTGTATCATTATTAAAATTCATTAAGCTTGTTGTGTGCACTTTTTTTTTTTTTTGTTACACAGAATCAGCCATTTCGTAACAATATCCAAAGCTGACTGGGACCAGTTTCAAAACCTACTAAGATACGTCCGCCCCACAGATTTCGATCAAACCAACAGAGGAATTCTTCATGGAATACACAATCAAATTGACACAAGCCGCCAAGGATTACATCCCCAAAACTACTGGCCGACCACACACATGTAAACCACCATGGTGGACCCCTGAATGTGAAATGTCCATAAAGAGGAAAAATAAAGCTCTCAACTTGTTCCGTTGCACAAAACTTATCTGTAATCTGAGAGACTATCAACGAAAAGCAGCAATAGCCCGGTGGACACTCCAAAAAGCTCTCCTGGCAAAACTACTGCTCAACATTAACACACAAAACACCATTTAAAGTAGACTGGGCTAAAGTTAAAGCCCTCCAAGGAAAAACACTACAAAAATCACTCTGAATTAAATCCATCACACAAGTCCTTATAGCAACTACGCTTGCTCAACAATTTTCACAAGCCAGTCATGAGGACAACTACACACAAAATTTTCAGACTATGAAACCACTTATACAACAACACCCACTCTGTCGCAGCCGATAAACACCCTCTAAATGACCTATTCAACATAAGTGAATGGCACCAAGCCCTTAAAAATAAGAAACACACATCTCCAGGTATTGACCAAATTCCCTATGCTTTCTACCAACACTTAACCCCTAATATGGTTTACATCAGCCTCACACTAATAAACCAAATCTGGATCACGGGCAACATTCCCTTAACTTGGAAACAAGCCCTTGTCATTCCCATCCCCAAACCATGGAAAGACCAAACATCCCCATCATCCTACCGACCTATTTCCCTTATCCCCATCATCCTACCGACCTATTTCCCTTACTTCCACCCTCTGTAAAATTATGGAAACTATGATCCTCAACAGACTTTCCATACATCTACAGCAACATAACCTACTTCTAGAAACCCAATGTGGCTTTTGGAACCCAGATCCACCACTGATCAACTAATTGGTCTCAATGCATCTGTTAAGCATCTGTTAAATTAGCATTAACTCCAAAGTAAAGGCATTTTCCTTGACCTAGAGAAGGCTTTTGACCTTGTTTGGACCAAGGGACTCATCACACAAATCAACAATTATGGCAATACCAGCTGTCTCTTTGTATGGCTAGAACACTTCCTCACTGACCGAACCTTCCAGGTCAAATTTGATCAATCTACTTCTGAGCACACACCCCAACCCCGCAAGGAAGTGTCATAAGCCCTAGCTTATTCAACATTATGGTCAACAATCTTAAAACCTATCTTCCCAAACAAATTGACCTCTCCCAGTTTGCAGATGATAGCTACATCTGGCTCATCTGCAAACCCCCCCCCACTGACTCAATCTTTAACTTATCCAAAAGGGCCTTGATGTTGTATCGAAATGGGCTGATAACTGGGGCTTTAAAATATCTCCTACCAAAACCAAAGCCATCCTTTTCACACCCAAGAAAATCAAATTTCCTCTACCTCCCCTAAACTCTAACTACAAACACAACTCATCACATTCACAGCTCAAGCCTGGTTTCTCAGTGTTGTTTGACCACAACTTAACCTGGAAACCTCATATTACAGACCTCACTCAACTTAAACTCTCAAGACTCCTTTCAAACACTCCTCCTCATCTACCTCTCTCATCATCAAAGATTGATTACTTGATTAGCCTGTCAACTGTATCCTACACCTAGCATACTCAAACCTTTAGACACCATACACCAGAGCACTACTCATTAGCACAGGACTTCTCCCCAACACCCCTATAGAGGAACTCCTTATCATCGCAGGAGAAACACCTCTTCACATCAGACCAACATAATTCATGCTAAAATATAACGCAAGAATACACACACACCACCCTCACACGTCAAGCCATGGCCCTTTGCCATAAAAATTTTCCCCCCAAAACTCCCTATAGGACAAATTATACATAAACTTATATAATCCAACCCAGAAATACAATTACTACCAGAACCCATAGTCTACCTCAATCACACTCCCTGGCTTAAGGTAACACTATCCCATCCAGACGGATATAATGAAATATGGCCCAATAACCCCTGGAAAATTCTGGCAGCAATTATCACAAATATTCCATGAAAAATACCTTGATCATATACACCTTTACACTGATGGCTCCAAACAAAACAACTCATTAGTCTCTACTGCTGCAGCCTTTGTCATACCTACTCTAAACATTACCACCCTTTTTAGCCTCCCACACTATTCCTCAATCTTCACTGCAGAATTATGGGCCATCTATGAAATACTACTATGGATCAAACATGACCACAGATACAAATTTCTTATCATAACTGACTCACTCATCTCACTAAAAGCATAACAGCACCCAAACCTTCTAGCTAACCTAACTTATTAGAGTCACTCAAGAAAACTATGCAGGAAATATTTCATGCCAGAAAGACCTTGGAGTTCCTATGGACACCATCACATCTAAACCTCAAGGGGAATGACACCACAGATATAGCAGCTAAACGAGGACTGGAACTCCCTATCATTACTCAACTACCCCCCAGTGTTTCTGAAACACTCTACAATCAAAACCTTTTGCAACAATTCTATGGCAACGCACTTGGGACACCTCTACCAAAGGAAGATTCCTGCACAACATCCAACCAAAAGCAAGAACCCAATCTATTACTCCAACAGTGCTCTCCAGACATGATTCTCTAACCATAAATAGGCTACTCACAGGATGAACTAAACTTCCCACTAGTTTTGGGCGCTATTTTAAACACAGAACTCCACAACCAACTATTTGCCACTACTGCAACACACCTATTACCATCAACCATATTATGAATAATTGTGTGATGTACTACCAAGCACACCAGGACCTCCTTCAATCCCTCCAGATTCTTCATGCTCCTCAAACCTTTCAGGAATATTTCAATAGCACCTTAAATCCAAACCAGGACCTAACACCTGTTCAGCAGTGATTAAATATCTAAGGACAATTCAAATGTACTATAAGATCTAAACATTCAGACCAAACAACCAACTATCATGCCAACTCAGAAGAGCAAAACCTGACCTACAGGACCCAACAAATATCACTACCCAGAAAACCCCACAACTTCATAACAACCTTCCATCAACAAGGACCTGCACAGACTACTTTATCGACTGCTTATTTTCACTATAAAATAAATCCTACAATACTCACTCATCTTCAATCTCATCTATATCTCTACCTCCCCACTTTATCCTCTCCACCCCCAACTTCACTACTTACTCAACCTAACATTCTACCCCCTTCACTCTACTCCTCTACACACTTTTACTCCCATACACCCTCTGCACCCCTATACTACCCACCTCTCCAATTTCCCTACTTTAAAAAAACCTTTTAAAAAAAATAAAAATTGATTAACAATTTAAAAAAAAAATAAGAGATAATAATAATAAAATAATAAATGTAAACACACTGCGGGTTTGGGGAACGGACATCCAGCACAATAAACCTACAACAAAAGATGCAAGTATCCAAGGAACCAGACTATAAAGAAGCTCCACAACAGACCCATTGCAAACCACAGAATTATAAAGAAGTTTACAACAGAAAAATTGCAATGGACCAATCTACCCACTCACTATCAACAAACAACGTTCCAGACTATAAAGAAGACTTACATCCATATATTGCAATCAACAGAATGATGAAGATCACAATAGAAGAGGACATATTGCAATTAAAAACGAAATCCTACACTCCAGAGAGGCTGACTATAATGAAGTTGTTATAATCAACAATATCATTGTATCTGAGAACTATAAAAAAGAACAACAGAAGGAGATATCTTACATTGACCTATATGTCGTATAGATTTGTTTAGTATCCTTGTTTCCATTCAAACAGGTGCTAGGAACACACACTAGCAAATACCTGGGTGGGATCCAAAAGTCTAAGCTCGAACAGAACGATTTCTTACCAATGGTTTGTCTTGTCTTTGTTTAATGTTGTTTTTATAACTATTTTATTACATGAATAAAGGACTCAACTTTTGACCCACTTTCAAATGCAATGAATACAGATTCAACTAGGTAAGAACTCCTATAACATTTACAAAATCCCCCAGAAACTATCAAAACATAGAACAGAATATTCAGACACTTGCTCAAATACCAGGTTCACACAAAATCATCTGCAGAGACTTTAATGCTCATCACACCGATTGCAAAGCAACAAATTATAGAGGAATCAAACTTCATACCATTCTTCGAAAATATAAACTAACTATACTAAATAACGGTACACCAACAAGACTGGACAAATCTAAATCGAAATAGACCTATCCATAACAGACCCCAACCTTGCTGTTTCACTAACTGGAATGTCTTACAATCAGACACATGGGGAAGTGACCACTTTCCCATACAGATTGACATACACCTTCAACACAATCGAGATGAACAGCTTCTTACAGACCTGTTTCACTCCCCAACACTATCTCCAAACTAATGAAAACCATGGTAAATAGTAGACTTAAAACATACTTAGATCACCAACATCCACTATCCAATAATCAAAGTGGCTTTGGACACAAGCCATAAGTGCTCCACAATTGACCAATTAATCAGATTAGAGGCAGACAATAAACTAGCATCCCAAAATCCCCAAAAAAGCCACAGACCCATAATTGCCATATTCCTCTACCTGGAAAAGGCCTTTGATCTCCTCTGGAGTCAGGGCCTAATTTCCAGGTTACAGAAATATGGCTTCACAGGTAAAATGTTTAACTGGATTAAAATCTTTCTATCCAACCTCATGATCAAAGTTAGAAATTGGGATCAAACATCAGACACACATATTTTAGAAAACAGTACACCACACGGCGTAAGTCCAACTCTCTTCAACATAATGGTAGACTGCCTATCGGAGTATGGCGAAGAGTATATAGCCATCTCCCAATTCGAAGATGACATCGAAATTTGGAAAAATGTCAACCCCAATAATCATAAACAATAAAACAATTACAGGAAGGACTAAATGGTATCACTAAATGGGTGGACACCTGGGGCTTTAAAATCTCAAAAGAAAAAACTGGCCAGGTTATTTTCACCCAGAAAAATTAAAAATCAAAACTATCCAGTTCTCACAATTCAAGGACACACCATTCAATTCGTTAAGCAAACAACTTTCTTAGGTATGATTCTTGACAAGGCTCTAACATGGACTGAACATATTAAGGAACTCCAATGAGATGCATGCAAGATTTAAATCTCATGGGTCTCATCAAGGGCACTACCTGGGAATCGGATCAGGCTATGCTCTTAAAAATATACCAAACCCTAATTAGGTCAAAAGTTGGACTATGGTTGCCAAATCTACATTCAGCCAACAAATACCAACTTAAAAAATTAGACAGCATACAGCACACCCCACTACGAATATGCACACATAAACACACCTCACTGGATGAGCTTTAAGTTCTCACAGGAGAATTCCCACTTACACTCAGACGTAAGGAGCTCACCCTCAAATATGCCACTCGTATCTCCACGAACTCACAGAACCACCCAACCAGGATTGCAATATTAATCATACAACCAAAAACAAATCAGCAGCTATGAAAATGGGAATTTATGAAATGGAACTAGGTCTAGCCCCATTACAAGCAGAAATTAATCTCATCATAGACCGGACACCATGGAGGGCACACAAACCGATCATTGACTTTCCACTTAAATGTCATGGGAAGAAAACACACATCTGGAAACTACTAACAGAAGCACAATCTACTCTCAGTACCACCTACAACGACTGACAGCTCGGTCTCCAAAGAAACCAACAGAACTGGGCTGTAGTGGTCATCCCTGAACTTCACACCAACAACCAGTTCAGACTACCTGACAACACCTCCATCTATACGGCAGAATTATGGGCAATCTATCAAGCCCTGATTAATATCCAAAAACTCAACCTATCCCCCACTGTCATCATTTCGGACTCTTCCAGCTACTCACCTCCATGGAAATGGGTCTATCCAAAAGTTGACAAAACCTACTCCAATTAACACTCTTAAAACTACAAGAACTAAATAACAACCACCTTTAACCCTTTAACTACTACAGCTGTTCTGCAGTTTCGCTACTGCTGAGTGATAGCTTATCAGTTACTGAGCCTAATGATACTGTTTGCTAGGCTGAATACTAGAGCATCATCATGGCTGACTACGGAAAACTGACAATAAAAACATGGTTATGTTTATATTCATTATTTCATTAGTTTTTGCTGGATTTCAGTGAAATAAAAAGCAGCTTACCTTGTATAGTGTCTGTTATTCATATATTTCCATTTTATTTACTCCTACATCAGACAAGAAATCCCCGGCGTAAACTGTTTTGAATCACACAAAATAAATCATTGTCATTTGAATCAAAATTACATACATCTAGTGTTGAAACGGGACTAACATCATTATCTGATCCATTTACTAAGAATGATCCATTAAACTCTTCGATATTTCTTGCACTGAACCCTTTAAAGTCACAAGAAAGGTCTAAATTAAGGGTCAGATAGGGGCCAAGCTCTGAGGCCCTGCGTCCTTCCGAGGGGAAAATAGACCAGACCGGGACCCCCCCCCCGGGCTTAGACAAAAGTGTCAGCACTAGACACAGATGAGCCTGGCCCCGGAAGGGGGAGAGCCACTAGCCCTTTTCAGGGCTTATAGTCATAAAACACGAAAGTGTATACATGACTTTAATGCATAACAAAGAAAGAAAGAATGAAATGAAAAAACGTATCAAAGAGGATTATGATCTTCAAAAGGCATTTTCCATCACTCCGAACTGGCAATTATAGTTCACAAAGACAAATAAATACTTGTGATACTACAACCAGTACAATCCACAACTATTCAATTCTTCAAAGGACAAAACAAGACGTCAACAAAAATTAAATTTAAAGGGTCAAAAGACCCAAAAATCACCAGACAGTGAAGTACATTTTCATGCCTATCACTAACAAGAGACTGGATGATTAACAATTTGAAAGCCTCAAAAAATAAGCCCATCAATAAATACCCTCAAATCCCAAAAACCCAATATCCCCTCAAATAAGGGATTAAATGGTAGCTCAGCCATTTTAAACCAGATAATCCACATAAACTCACCATCAAATAAGAGAAACATAAGCACAAACGTTGTCTCAATAACCCGCACGCACATTACCCCCCAACAACAACATATCCTAACTCTAAGAGATAGAACTCCCCTCCCCATACCTATAAATACACTGAACGGAAAAAATAGCTAGGTTAAATTGGAGCAGACCAATTAAAAAAAAAAACACCTGCAAGCCCATCAGGAAGACAAAAAAAAAGCTAATCCTCCACAAAGGAGCAAAAAAAACCCAACAAACTCCACAGTCGTTTTAACGATAGAGGAGAAATGAAAAGATTTACTTTTCCCTAACAGAGTGTTCAATACAAAAACTGGAAGCACTACCAGTTAAAGCGGGGAGGTTGGAGTCGACCAACTCCCAAAGAATAAAAGAAAACACACCACTTACCAAAAAAAAAAAAAAGATCACCTGTAAGCCCGTCAGGGATCTCAGAGAAAAGCAAAATCTCCACAGAGGAGAATACACAAAAAGTACTCCAAAGTCGTTTTAACGATAGAGGAATGAAAAGATAACATATTGCCTACTTTCTGGGCTCTCTTTGGCTATGAGCCCTCATTGGCATAAGACTTAAATTCTTGGCCCCGAGGGAACGATTGGTACTATGTCACGAATAATTTAACTACCCCTGAAAAACAAATTAAGATCCAAAACTCTTACATAAAAAGGATACCTTATACCCTAAGCCAATTTGGATACATTTTTTAGAAACATAAATGTGCAAAGCATAAAAAATAATAAAAACTAACAAATTAGAAAATTTCACAAACCTGGCAAACACATGTTTGGCTGATAAGAATACACCTATCCCCATTAGGCAACGGGGGAAAAAAAAATCTGACTTAAGGATAACATTCACCAGGGCGTAGACGACATCCAAAATCACACCAATACAACCAGCCCAACAGAACACAAGGCAGCACCAACCACAGCAATCCAGGGAGGAAGCACCCCGGGCCACCAAAAAACACACCATATCAGAAATGAATAAAGTCTCAAATGCTCATATAAGTGTGTGGTGGACCTGGGGAAAGACAGACAGCGGAGATCCATAATACGAAGCCGCCCTTTGTTGGGTCCTTTCCTTTGCCTTTTCAGAGTCCAAACCGGGGGTGATCTATGTGTTTCAATGAAAATGGCCAGAAAAAGGTCCTTTAGGGTCGCAAAAATAAGGTTAAGCACCATAACCAAAAGCCAAGCACAAGGCTAAGCACCTCCCCGGAAAGCATTGCCACCGAAAGGTGGTAACCGGCTTAGGCAGTGAGCCACCAGTGGGTTAACAGGCCCATGCGCCAGGGCACAAAAAAGTGTCTAGCACTAAGACACAGGTGAGCCCGGCCCTGGAAAGGGGAAAGGCCACTAGCCCTTGTTAGGGCTTAAAATCATAAAACACAGAGTGTATACATGACTATAATACAAATGCGCTGAGATGCTAAAGGAATTGAGGGATTCCTGTACTGGCCTCTGAGGAGGACAAATGCATTTTTCAGAAGAGAAGCAGCAAGAAAAAGAAGAGGAAAGGAAAATGAGAGAAGAGGAAAAGAAGACCAGAAGAATAGTATCCTATAGTGTCTGTAGGAAGATCATAACAAAACAGATCCATTTCAAAGGAAGAATATAGTATCTGCATTTACACAACAACCTTTTGAAAACTAGGGACTTAAAGGAAAATATGGTACTGCAAGTGGATTCATGATACCATCCTTCGTTAAGGATTATCTAAAAGGACTTTTTACTCCAGGATTAGTGTTAAGGATATGATTAGGACAACTAGGAACGACACCAAAAGGCCAGAAGGTATTTGTTCAAACATACTGTAATATTTCTAATACATTTAATATTAATAATATCTAAAATATCCACAATAACCATAATATTTATCAAAACAAATTATTACCATAATTTTAACACAGGTTTCAAATCATGTAAACATACCCATTATTAAAATCTACAAATAAAGTCAACATAAATTTGACATCTTTAAAAACAATCCAAGAATAAAATTAATACAAATCTCCAATCTCCTTTTTAAGAAACTACCAAATTCTCATACAAGCATAACAATAATGTCACATCAATTAAAAAAGGCTTTCCAAAAACACAAAACCATCATTGGGCTCAAATTGAGCCCAATGCCATTAAAATCATCAATGACACCTAAGCAAAGATGGGCTTACCAGCAATACCTCTTAAAACCAACTTGACAACCAAAACCACCAACACAATCACAACAACTACTACAAACACACTATCAAAACAAATTATGTCACCAACAAGTCTAACAAAAAAAAGAAAAGCTCAGGAAATTCAAAAACCATATTTACAAGAAGACCAAGCCACAGATACAAATAAAAACAAAAAAACCACCACCCAAATCCCAACAAACAAACAATATAATACAAAAAGACCAAAAAACCACCATATTGAACGAATAAGTTTAAGAACCGCTGCTGTAACCCCAACCCATCCCCAAAATAATATTCCAAACAGCAATAGCTATACAAACCCTAAATCAACACAGAAACCCAACAAACTTCTCGCAACGAACCAAATCAGGGGAAGATAAACCTCACAGAAACCATATCGTTAATTAATAATAAGCGACAGCCATGTACTGGTCAACAGATTCCTTATTTGGAAACCTAAGTTTGAGAAGGATCATGAAGAGAGACAGGTTTGACAAAATATCTCAATATTTTCATATAAATGATAGTCAACGTAATGTCAACCAGGTCATGACAAGTTGCATCATGTGAGGCCAGTGTATGATGCCATTCAAAACTGCTGCTTACAAAACTACAATCCTCATCAAAATGTAAGTGTAGATGAAGCAATGATAAAATTTCGAGGTAGGTTAGTAGGTTAGCCTTTCGCCAGGATATACCAGCCAAGCTAGTATATACCAGCCAAGCCGACAAAGTATGGAATCAAGATGTGGATGAGGGCTGATCCAGAAAATGGCTACACCAACGAATTTCAGGTATATACAGGTAAGGATGCAGGTACCAAAGAAGTGGGATTAGCCACACGTATTGTTATGGACCTAACACAAAAGATATGGGAAAGAAATCATATTGTAAATGTAGACAATTATTTCACTAGCCCAGACTTATTTGAGAAGCTTCTACAGAAAGGTACATATGCACGCGGAACTGCAAGAAACAACAGAAGAGGATATCCTATTCAGCATCTTAATAAGAGAGATATTAAGGTTCAAGGGGAATTCAAAACGGCACAGCGAGGGGAATTAACAGCCTGTGTTTGGATGGACAAGAGGCACATCTACACCCTATCAACAGCAGAAGATCCAGCAGCCATAGAGAAGATAGTACAACGCAAATCCAAAAATGGAGATGTGAGAAACATCAAAGCACCATCCATCATTCAAGAATACAACATCAACATGAACGGAGTGGACATAGCAGACCAGCTTAGAACACAGTACAGTACAAACAGAGCAGCTAAAAAGTGGTGGTTGTACCTTTTTTGGTTTTTGTTTGATATTGCTGTCACCAATGGATTCATATTAATGAGAGAATCCAACATCATGTCAAGCACATCATGTCAAGCGGAGCAGGGGAGCAAGAACAGACAGGTAAAAGCACACAGGATGATTGATTTTAAAATGAATCTGGCAAAATTACTGATTGGTGACAACCAGGAAAATGATTTAGCCAACTTGGCAACAAATACAGGAGGCCACTTTCCTAAGAATGGTGAGAAGAGGGGAAGATGTAGACAATGCAGCAAAGAAAAGTGATGATGGGAAGTTTTAAATGTGTATTCAGTGTAATATTCATTTGTGTGTAGATTGTTTTAAGCCATATCATGTAGATCTTTTGAAGAATCATTAAATAAATGTTTGAGAATTAAAATTTGTAAGCATGAATGTTCATAATTCAGAGTTTGATAAGTGTTTCATTAGCAAGGTAAATATATGCATCTTGGAACAGTATTCACAGGAGATTAAGTTTGCATGAGAAATGACAAGTGGAATTTTTGTGTACATAAAATAGAATTATTTCATGTGTTCATTATTGTGTGTGAATTTCTAATGGATTTTATGGATTATTCAATGGCAAGAAAAGTAAATTGGTAAGTACACCATTTAGTTTCACCTTTATGCAGGAGTATTATTTCTGCATGTGGCATGAAATTTATACCATTATGTACATAATTTTATTGAGAACTGATTTGCCAAATTTCAGCCAAATTAAATGAATATAAATAAAATAATACGAAATTTACTGCAAGTACCCCCCTATGGAAAAATATGCAAGCCAAGTGCTGTCAGTAGGTCTCAGGGATACAGGTACTGGTAAGGCTAACACTGCTCTAGGTGGTATCTGCAAGTATGCTGTAGGGGACTGCTTAGCTATTTGGCTCAGGGGTTAATGAGTTAATGACCACAACAATCACAATGATGATTACTACCCACAGAACTACTCACAAATTCAAACCTCTCCAAATAGCACTGATAATACAAATATAACACAACATCTCTACATTGTTTTCCCACAAATAAGACCATCAGAGTCCACCATCATAATGGAACTTCTAAAATGCAAACAAGGTCAAATACAAATTAAGCATACAAAGACATCGGGTACTACTATGCTTCACTGGAGCACAAGTCAGAGCATACAAAAAAGTAAAGTAAATCAAAAACACACCAGTCAACATTTGCAATCATCAAACCTACACCATAACAAAAGAAACCAAAAACAAAACATGAGAAGAACCACAACGTCAAACTGAAAACAAAAAAAAAAACAAACATAATGGAAGGGACAAATAATTTGGCAATGGAATTGTAGAAGCATATTAAGTAATCAACTTGAACTACACTCAGCCCTACAAGAAAATGGAGGAAAAACCCATGATAATATGCCTACAAGAAACCAGATTAATGACAACAAAAGCGTCCCTCCCAAAAATAAATGAGCAAACCTACCAAAAACAAAGGAAAAATGATCTTAGAGGTGGAGAGCTGGCTATATATATATATATATATATATATATATATATATATATATATATATATATATATATATATATACACACACACACACACAGATAGTCAAACAAATAATCAACTCATCAACATACCAGAAAATGAAAATGACCCCTTTGAAATAATAGGAGTTAATATCAAAACAGGAAACAAAACCCTAGAAATATACAATCCCAAAAGCCAATAAAAACCCACGCCTACTAACTTCATACCAACCCATCTCTCTCACTATCACACTCTGCAAAATAATGGAAACCATGATAGTCAACACTTGCCAACACCTAATAACTGAAAATCAAAGCAAAAGCGGTAACCGAACCACCCTAGATCAGATACTCAGACTAGAAGCTGACATAAAAATTGCATTCAACACAAAACGTAAAAACAGCCTGCACCTGATAGAAATATTCATAGACTTTGAAAAAGCATTTGACCTGATATGGACAAAAGGACTTATTTCCAAATTAAATCAATTCGGTATTAGTATTAGAGGTCGGCTTCACAACTGGATAAGCAATTTTCTTAACATAGTTTTAGGGTCAAAATAGGGCAGGAAACCTGTAACACACAGGAACTAGAAAATGGCACACCCCAAGGTAGCATAATAAGCACCATTTTATTACCTCTTAGAAAACTTAGAAAGTTCTCAAAACTTGTTCAATTGACTCTAGATGTATTAGTGAATAATCACAGTAGCAAAACAAGTCTTTCTTTCATGGTGTCCATAATATATATAATTCTATAAAATGAACCAAAATGATCTCCAAGGTGAGATCTGTCCACACACATAAGTGATCTATATCGCCTCTGCCATGTTTGATCATCGCACTGAAGTTTTCGTTAAACGGACAATTTTTTTCCAAAAACTTCATCTGAATAGAATATTTGAAAATTTCCAAAGTTTTCCTGGAGCAATCTAACACTTGGGTGTGCCCAACTCTGTCAGAAAAATCTTTTTGGTTTACCAGCTTTGACCAAACAAAAACACATGGAGCTTACAATTCCTGTTTCAAAACCATCATCATCATCCCTGTCACCCACAAGTGCATTCTATTGTCTCTTCATCCGTCTTCTTTCATTTTCATCCAAATTTACCAAGTCAAAATTATTAAAAACCTCTGATAACTCTTCTCTTAAATATCTTCAAATGCTGCCATTTTGGATACAAATTTCAGCATTCGGAAAACACGTTAAAAGTTCCTACTTTGTTTAATATTTCTAGTTGTATACAAGCTAAACTCACAAGATCATCCAAATAAAACATTTATATTACAAGATGGAAGTTATTAGAGGTACCCCGAAAGTTGTTTAGTCTGGTACTATAACATTAAAGAAGAACACTGCCCCAGACAGAAAAGTCTGTCCATAGTGTTTACGGACTTACTTCCCGTGACCATGAAAGGGTTAACAACTTTAATAACCTGGTCAACACCAACGATGCAGCACAACAAACCATTCCAAGATCCGGTGGAGGTAAAGCAAAATACAATCTACCATGGCGGAACAAAGAATGCCAAAGACCATCAAAAACAAAAAAAAGGCACTAAAAAGATTTTGAGAAACACAACAACAGATCTATTAACCTATAAACAACTCCAAGCCATAGCTAAAGAACCCTAAAACAAGCCAAAAGAGAAACCTGGAAAGACACCTATTCAACCCTAACACACAAAACTGCAAGAAATCTGGAGCAAAATCCACGAAATCAAAGGAAAAAGAAACAAAAAGCAATCTATTTCAATCAAAACTAAAGACAACACCACAGCAGAAACATTAGCACAACACTTTCAACAGGAATGCAGCAACAACAACCACCCACCGAAATAGTCCTTAAAATCAAATTTGGAAACCAAGTACAAGCACCTCTTCACAGAGTAATCAACTCAAGACACCTCACCATTAAACTTATTCAGTATCTACAAATGTGACCAAGCCTTAAAACATAAGAAAAGAAGCATTAGGATATATAGCATATCAACAACTTCCATACAACTTTAAACTCATAGCTCTAGCACTTATAAACTTAATCTGGACTACCGGCAACATTCCCACAGCATGGAAACATGCAATTGTCCTCCCAATCCCCAACAACAATCCAAGGCTCGCATCCTCCTACAGACCAATATCACTCACCAACTCAATATGCAAAATAATGGAAACAATGATTGCCAACAGATTCAAATATCACCTAAAAAACCTCTATAACAAAAGTCCAAGTGGATTTCGAAACAACCCTAGATCAAATACTAGGATTAGAAGCCCACATCAAATTGGCGTTCAACTCAGCCCTCAAGGTCAACAGAAACCAGTTTGCAATCTTCCTAGACTTTGAAAAAGCTTTTGACCTTGTGTGGATTAAGGGCCTAATCTCCAAACTAAATCAATTTGGCATCAGAGGACAACTACATACATGCATACAAAACTTCCTAAGGACAGAACAATCAAACTCAATACAGATGTATTGTTCACATGCAACTAGAAACCAAACACCACAAGGTAGCTTCATCAACCCAATCCTCTTTAACCTCATGGTCAATGACTTGATAAATTAAACCAAGGATCTAGCTGAATTATCACAATTTGCTGGCGACAGCTGTACATGGAAGGCATGGAAGGAGGGGAATCCAACAAATAAGTATTCATCTACAAATTACAGACATGCCTAAATAACATCACCAATTGGACTAATACAAATGGCTTCAAAATATCTACAACTAAGACAAAAGCCATCATGTTTTCACCACCCCATCTAAGATGACCAGAAAATCCTAAACTATATCTTTGGAATCAACTAATCAGTTCACCACAAACTATCTTCCTGGGATCCTTATTGGATTAACATCTATCCTGGACACCACACCTACCTTGATTAGAAGAAACATACAAATCTGACCCTAATCTACTTCACCATCTCAGAGGAAAAGACTGGGGAGCAGACCAAAAAACCCTACTAACACTCTACAGAACCCTAATTAGATCTAAACTTAACTACACATCAAGCATCAATTGCATATGACTCAGCTAGCAAACACTTATTGTAAGCCCTTGACTCCATACAGTACAAAGCACTCAGGATATGAACAGGAACTCTAAGGAACACTTCACTACAAAAACTACAAGTCCTTACAGGCAAACCACTGAGCAGATTCGAGATACATGGCAGGATTGTAGTGGGTAAAGAGGAAATAAGTACTTATTGTCAAGAAGGAAACAAAGAAGACAAAGAATCACAAGAGAACAAGAGAATCAAGAAAGAGGGGAAGGAAGGCGAATAATAACCATTCATCAAAAGAAGAAAAAGGAACAAGATTGCAAGGAAACAAAAGAGGAATAGTGCCTTATACACAATGTTCCCTCTAAGGAGTGACCAAGAGTGAGCAATTTTTTTTTCGTATGAGCGACAAATTTTTTAAACCCGCAATTTCTGAGCACCAGTTTTAGCGGTGCATTTTGGTATTAAATAAAAATAAATATTAAATATTTAAAATATTAAATACTAAATGCATACTAGACAATTTTGTATATATTAAATGCATATTAGACAATTTTGTATATTACAGCAATGTATATTTAAAGAACTTAAATTTAAGTATTGAAAAATAGACGTAAGTGATACCAAACAATTTATTATAAGTTTTCAACTTGAAGCCTGTTTAGTCGGCTTTGAAAACAGTTTCTCTTCTGTTCTTTTCTGTTTTCCATAAGTCATAGACCGCATCAATATCCACCATCTGTCCAGAATTTAAAAAGAATTTAATTCGCATCAAATTGTCCAAATGTTCAACTTCGAGACGATTTCTAGATTTTGTCTTTATGTTGTTCATCAGACTGAATCCTCTTTCGCAGTCAGCACTTGAGGCCTGGAATGTGCCACAGATGTCCAAAAGTGAAAATAGTTCCTTGAATTGATCCTGTTGGGCAGTAAATGAAACTATATCTGAAAATGTTGTCACTGCTCCCATTTGTAATTTTTCCTTGATCAGTATTTTGAACTCCGGATATTGGTTGCAAAGATCCGCTTGTAGGGATTTGCCATCTTTTCTCAGCAGACCGCAATATTTCTCTGCGAGTCTCTTGATTTGCTCAAATCCAAACGAATAATTGTCTAGATTGGCAGATGCAGTGAAACAGTCTTTATCGAACACTAGCCAATCTTTCAATTCATCATCTGGAAATCGATGGTCCATGTGGTCACATGTCTGCTGAATGAACATAATAATTGAATCTGTTTTCACTGGAGAATGATATGAGGAAAGCAAATCAAGTGTACTTTTATGAAAATGTGGCTTATCTCCGAGATACTGTGACCTGAGTTTCATGACTTTTGCTTTTGCAAACTGAAAAGCCTCTACAGTTGATAGAACACTTCTTTGCAGAATTTTACACAGATCTGCTAGCTCAGCTAGAATTTCATTTAATATTACGATTGCGACATGATATTCTGGATTTTCTAATTTCTGCAGGCAGTATTTGTGAACAGGATCGTTGTCTTCCTCAACAACTTGTCGCAAGTATTCCACTAAAATATCATAGTTTTTGACCAAGGCATTCACTGCAAAATGTCTGGAGAGCCATCTGACCTCGTTAAGTGGTCTAAAAGAAATTGCATCAGCCTCTGCAGTATTAGCAAATTCCTCAAATTTTGCCTTCTTAACAGACGATCGGGAAAAAATAGTATAAACGGTTCGAAATAGAGTTTCTAGTTCCTTCATCAAGGGTATGCATCTCCATGCATCATCTATGCCGAGATCCTCACGATGTGCCACACAATGTTGTTCAGATAAGTGTGGAATGGACTGGCGCAAAAGAGCAGCCACACCATTTCGTTTGCCCAGCATGACCGATGCGCCATCCGATGTAAACATTACCATCTGATTCAAATTCAGTTCATTTTCCAAATAGAACTTTCGAATGGCCCCTAAGATCTAAGATCGACACACTGTCGCATGATGTTATTTTAATAATGCCTGCGAACACAGTTTTGTGATTTGATTCACTTTCATTCCGAAATTTCATATATAAAATTAACATTTTTGACACCGAAATGTCAGTGGATTCATCAACTATCAGAGTGTGATAAGCTGATTGCTTAATTTCCTTCAGTATACCAGTCTTGATGGTTGAATTTATACAATTGATGAACTCAAAGGCATAGTTTTTACTTCGCCAACTTTCTGGTATTTTAACATACTTAGCCACGTGATCATGAATATCCTGGACTGATAGCATTGAGGAATTAATTTTAACAGCCAGCAGAACATTGTCTATTAAAACCTTTACCTCATCAGGAGTTGCCTGCTTTCTTTGAGCGAATTCTTTTCTAATTTCGCGTTCTTGTACAGATTCCGTTAGTATGGTTTTCAGCAGTCCTCTACTTTGGTTTCTAAGCTTTGTGATCGCTTCGGTATGATATTTCTGTGTCAAATGTCTTTTAAAATGATCCACTTTCCAGTCGCTCCATGATTTTCCTGTTGTCCATTCATTAGTACATCGCGCTTTAACGCAAAATTTGCAGAATACCATGTCATCTGTCTCTGAGTATTCAAAAACTTCACCAAGGAGCACGTGTTGTCCGGTCCCATGTGGTAAGTCCGTTACCACAGAACATTCGGTTAACCACTCCGTTTTAAATTTCATGCAACGTTTTTTCGCTGACTTACATGAACTTTCTTCCGCTTCTCGTTTAAACATGGTTAGAAAATAATTAATTTTAGCGCTGAACTACACTACTTTGAGTTTGAAATATAGAACTCAAAAGAATTTGCCGAACCAAGAGCGATATAGACGTGGCGGAAGTCGCCGGATGTGGCTTAACTTAAAATTGACAGGTGTGAGAGTAATTTATATAGAGCCATTATTTTTTCTGGTCGGGAATTTTTGTGAGCGACGGTCCGAAAAATGTGAGCGACGTCTCGATATACATAGTGCATTGGAGGACGCTGGAAAAGGTAACAAAGGAAAGGAGGGAGAAGCAACAAGGTAGGATTTTTTCTCTATCCCTTTTCGCCTTTCCGTCAACTTCGAGCTGCGCAAACAATACAGAATATCTAGAAGTATATGAGTAATATCTACTAAATATAGCCATTTATTCACATTTAGACATTAATCAAATCATTAACGAAACTAAATCAACTGCTATACTTTTTGTTAAACTTTTAGACAAGTAAATTTAATCAAGGTAGTAATATCTTTTTTCCCCAAATTACTGTCTCACTGTCCTCATAAATAAACTGATCGATACATCCAATACAAGCACTTATAAAGATGGCAAATCAACTGAAGGCCACTTTCACCAGGTTCATCTTTGCTAAAAGAGCCACACAAAGGGATATGCAGGCTAAAAAGATTCTACAACAGATATATGGTAACACAGATCTCACAAAAACATCAAATCAACTAGAGAACCCAAAAACTAAAAATGATAATGCTATCCTCAAACGTAAAGCCACCCACCCAGCGTACACATACACTAAAGAGAAAATACAAATACAAAACAACAATAACGGAAATACCAATCATCACAACATAGCCAAAACTGAAACTTACCTTTATAACAAAAGACCCAGAACAAATCAAACCGAACTTATAAATTGTGATATAGGGATAGCCACACAAAACCCAATTGATATATCAAACGAACAAGCAAACCTACCAAAAAATGTACTTATACGAGACACACTGATTACAACTAGTACATCAGGGGAAAATCGAGGAAATAAAATAAGGTTTGCAAATGACCAAGAAAAACCTGGGCCGTCCAATACACACACAATAGAAGAACTCAGAGATAATGGCAGCTCTCGCACAAGACACAGCAGACTCAGCAAAAGAATCCAATAACAGTTACTTTACTCAAGGGGAAATAAGAGAGCCCACACCTTATAGCGGGAAGGGGAAAAAAAAACCCTTAAGGGACCATCCAGGGCTAAGAAAACTATACAAACCGAGAACATACCAAAAAATAACTGCAAACAAGTTAATTTCTCAAGTCAAAACATCAAAAACATGCAAAATGACATGACATCAAAAAAACAATGATATAATTAGGAATCTAAACAATAGTAAAAAAGTAGAGGAAAACAATGAACAGCAAATTGCAAAACGACCAAGGATGGACCTAAAGACTCAACGATACAACTCTAGCAAAAATGATAAAACCACAAAAGGAGAAAACCGACCACAGCCCAAACACAAGCTTCAACCACATCCGAGATATCTAACTTTATATCTCACAACTCCAGATAAATCCTTGAATAACTTATCAGATTCCGCCATCCGATTTGAACTCCTAAAACACAAATCTGGTAATATCAAAATTATTAGGACAAAATCGGCAGACATCATTATCTGGTGCTACAGCGGGGCACAAATAAAAGCATATAAAAAAATCAAACAAATCGGGTATACACCAGTCAAATTAATCAATCACTATGCTATCAAAGGGAAAACAAATACAGCAACTGAAACATCGACAACGATGAATATCAAGAGCACAAAGGCTACCAATCCATGTAAAAACAAACAAACCAAAAAAGACAACCAAAAGGGGGACTTCTTAATTTGGCAATGGAACTGCCGAGGTATAGTATACTCACAAACCATCGGGAGTTGCAAGCAAACCTTCAAGTAACAGTCAATAAGCCCATGATAATATGCCTTCAGGAAACTAAGATTAATGACAAGAATCCAAGACTACCAAAATTGTTAGATTACGATCAAACATATCTTAAAAATAGAGGGGAAGGAAAACCAGGAGGAGGACTTGCTTTCTATATACACAAAGATCTAACTCACTCTGAGATCATCCAAATAGAAAACAACCATGACGAATCAACTGAGGTGCTAGGTATCAAATTCAAAACAAATAACAAAAGCTATAGTATCTACAACATCTATATTCCCCCAACGGACCATACAGACCCCACTGCAATCCTCAAAAACATATTTGACAATAATAAACATAACACCATAGTATGTGGGGACTTTAACGCCCACCATCACTCATGGGGAGAAAGCAGAATCAACAGACGGGGGTACACAGATATATAATCTGATTGATAAACTACACTTAAACATTCTAAACAATGGTACTCCCACTAGAATGTGCCCACACACAGGCAACAAATCCATTCTAGACCTAACTATAACCACACGTGATATTATACTAGACACCCAATGGGAGGTACTTACGCAATCTCCTATGGGTAGTGACCATTTCCCAATTCAAATTGGGCTACGTGCCCAAAGACCACCAGAATCAGGACCAATAACACCCAAGTGGATACTAAGTAAAGCTAATTGGCAATCTTACAGACAAACTACAAAATGTTAAAATAGGGGACTTGCAAGATGACAATGAAGACAGATTTTTCCAAAATATCACTGAAAGCATCTTAAATGCAGCGGCTCAAACCATACCCAAAACAAAAGGGATAGGGAAAAGGTATAAACTCCCCTGGTGGTCAAAAGAATGCCAGCAAGCACTTAAGCTTCAAAAAACAGCACTAAATACATTCAATAGGAGCAAGGAAACTAAGGACTACATAGAATATAAAAGAACTCAGCAATAGCTAGGAAAACCTTTAAAACTGCCAAAGAAACCTCATGGAGGGAATTTTGCTGAGTCTAAACAACAAAACTCCAACAAAACTAATTTGGGATAAAATTAGGGCAATCAATGGCAAAAAAACAAAAACAAAACATAAAGGTCAACACTATTGGCAACTTAAACCAGGCAGACACCCTTGCTTTACACTTCGCGGAAGCAAGTAAAACATCAAACCACACCCAGAGCTTCATCAAACAGAAACATAAACCTAGAAAACAATCATCCCAACCTTTTCACGGATATGACAGCACAAGATACTTGTAATTTAGATCCCCTGAACGACTATTTCACCCTACTAGAGCTCGAAACTGCCCTAAAAAATAAAAAACAATCTGCCCCTGGGGATGACACTATAGGTTATGCAATGTATCAAAACCTACCAACCAATATGAAGAACATTATTCTACATCATCTCAATCAAATATGGTCCAACGGCAAAATACCCACAGCATGGAAGAAAGCCCTAGTCATCCCCATACCAAAAAATGACAAAGATCCACAATTAGCAGCATCATACAGACCAATCTCACTCACTATCACCCTATGTAAGGTAATGGAATCTATGATAGTGAACCGTCTCAAACATCATTTGGAATATAACAAACTCCTAACTGAGAATCAAAGCGGATTCCGAGGAAATCGCTCTACACTCGATCAAATATTACGCCTAGAAACAGACATCAAATTAGCCTTCAACAACAAAGACTCAAAGCGACGACATCTTGTTGCTATTTTCATAGACTTCGAAAAAGCATTCGATTTAGTATGGACAAATGGTCTTATCATGAAACTTAATAAATTTGGCATCAAGGGGCGACTACACCAGTGGATCAGTAGTTTCCTTCACAAACGAACTTTTAAGGTTAAAATAGGAACGGAAAACTCGGCTGAACAAGTACCTGAAAATGGGACACCACAAGGTAGTGTTATCAGCCCCATCTTGTTCAACCTCATGATCAATGACTTATCAAATAACTTTTCCTCAATAGTAGAACTATCACAATTTGCGGATGACGGCTGTCTATGGAAAGCTGGAAATCCAAAAAGCCCCACCTACACCCTACAATTACAAAGTAGCCTAGACCACATCACCAACTGGTCAAACTACTGAGGCTTCAAAATCAATATGGTCAAAACTGTGGCCATTCTCTTTTCACCAAAAAGATCCAGACAAATAGAACCCCCCACCTTGTACCTAAACCAACAAAAGGTGCAATTTACCACTCACACTGTATTTCTAGGCGCCACACTCGACAGACATCTCTCTTGGAAACTTCACATTAATAAACTCATAGAAAGATGCAGACAAGATCTCAATCTGCTAAGGCACATTAAAGGCCTTAAGTGGGGGGCAGACCAAGACACTATGCTCAAAATTTACAGAACAGTATTAAGATCCAAACTAGACTATGCCTGTCAAGCATATGACTCTGCAGAACAACCACTACTCAAAAAACTACATTCAATTCAGTATAAAGCACTACGACTTTGCACTGGAACACTCACCAATACATCCCTTAGAGAGCTACAGGTTCTTACAGGAGAACCACCCCTGAAATTAAGACGAACAGAACTGTTGTTAAAATATACAGCCAGAGTCAGTACCCTACCGGAATACAACCCTAGTAGACAGACCTTAAACAAAAGTAAGGTAGCTTTCCGCCCAAAATGGGTAAAACAACCCCCAGCTTTCCACCGAGCACATAAATTAATCAAACAAAATCCAAACCTAAACCTACAAGCTGAGACAAGACTATATCAAGATCTGTATCCATGGCGGAATGCAATACCTAAAATCAACTTTCAATTAATAGGGAGGGGAAACAAAAAAGACAACCAATGGAAGCTCCTAACACACATACAAGAAATATTGAACACACAGTACAAAGAACATACACATATTTACACGGATGGCTCCAAAAATCAAAAAGAAAACAAAACAGCAGCTGAAGTAGTCGTACCGACAAAACACTATAAAGTTAAGGTCAGACTCCCCGACGGATGCTCAATTTTCACAGCTGAACTCTGGGCCATTAACCATGCCATCAACTGGACACTCACACAGAGCCAAATATCACATCTCATTATAAGCGACTCACTTAGCGCACTCCAAGCAATTAAATCAACTAAACCAACCAGCAGAGCTAATTTGGTAGAAGACACATTGTACAGCCTGCGAAAAACAATTGACCAGGGGAGAAATATCAAATTCCTATGGGTTCCATCCCATATTCAACTCCAAGGGAATGACTTAGCGGACCCGGCTGTCAACGAAGCACTCGACACTAATTATAGAATAGACATTGGGTATTGTACTCATGAAATATCCTCCCAAATCACAAAATTCATCAACAACCAGTGGCAAATGCAGTGGGACGAACTCTCTAGTCACACACAACTTCACTCAATTCAAAATAAAGTTGACCGCCACATCAAATGGAAATCTCTACCAAACTACAGAGAAAATCATCTAATAAATAGACTCAGAACAGGCAAAACCAAATTGTATAGAAGTATTGGTAAATACCTCAAAAAGCAACAAGGGAATAAACCAAACTGCCAATACTGCAACTTGCTTGAAACCCTTGAGCATATCTTTAATGAATGCCCCTATTACAATGCACAAAGAAACATTTTTTGGAACCAACAAAACAAAATTAAGGCACCACACACATACCCCTGTTTCTTCAAACAGAAACATAACAAAAAAATCCAAACATCACATAGGAACATAATCTACTACTTGCAGCAAATTAAAATATCAAACGAAATCTAATACATACAAACAAATCAAATAGGACAGGAAAAAACAAAAAAACTAAAGAAATACAGGATTCAGATTAACGATGTTCTCTCTATCACCGCCACAGACACCTAAAATTAGATTAAGCATAATGATAGGTAAATGCAGCCCAAGTGATGCGGGGGAGATCTAGGGGATGGAAAAATCCACTAACTCATAACCAAAGACACTGTAAACTACAAAATACAGGAAAATAAATAAAAACCAGGAAGGAAGGAAAAGGAAGGAAAAAAGAAGAGGAAAAAAGAAAGAAGAGGACGGACAAAGAAGAAAGAAGAAGACGGGGGAAGGAAGAACCAAGCAGATGGGGAGAAAGAAGAAGACGAGGAAAGAAGAGTATATAATTAATAACAAGAGGAAATTAGGAAAAGACATGGGACAGAAAAATTCTTGAAAAGGATGGAAAAACATACTTCATAAACAATACATATGGATGATAAGTTCATTTCTAAAACTACAATGAAAAGTGAACGTATAACAGGCAGGGAAAAATCAACACCTAATCAAAGACAAATAAATACAATGCCAAAAGGAAACAGGAAAAACCAGAAGGACACTACTATTAAAAATATTCACTTATTTATTATAAAATAAAAATTGTTTTTGTCATTATTTGCCATCAAAAGGTTGGATGATTCACAATCTGAAAACCTTAAAATCATAACCCCACACACTACACCTAAAAGCACATACACAGGGAACCACTGTAGCACTACAAACAGATGGCCCAAATCCATACCATACAGAAACACAGAAACCCACCAAATTTTCTCCCTTGTCGTTTTAAGGGCAGGAGAAAGGAAGGAGAGATTGCAATAATCATATGCCAAACATTGGGTTCAATTTGGCTCCAGCTCACTTTAGGTTAAAAACTATCCAATGGCCCTTAAAAGAATTCCATTTGACCATGTCACAGTAACCAATCATACCAAACCAATTTGACATACAAAAAGCATTGGGTAACATATTACTCGTACCAAATTAAAAAAAAAAAGAGATAAAACTCAACTGAAGTACAATGCACCAACGCCATAACAGATCTAGGAAAATACACAACTCAAGACATATGGAACGTTTGTAGCTTATACAAGTTTGGAAGATAGGAAGAGACCCACCCACCCCTTAGGTAAGGGGCAGAATATGACCACCCCCTTTAAAAACTGACAAAGCACAAACGCTACATCCGTTGCCGTCTAGGTCACTGGGAAAAGAAGAAGAGGAACCTAGGGGCCACTCTGGCAATATAAAGAAGACGAGGAGGCCCCTGGGGGAAGAAGAAAAGAGAAAAAACAGCACAGAATTAAAACAGAGGGCACAAACAGGCGCCGGGGGGAAAAGCAGTAGGAAGCGCCCTGGGTCACATACAAAATAAATGAAAAGAATATACTTTCAAAGCCACAAATACTATGTGGCCTAGGGCAAACAAGACACAGGAAAGGAAGGGGAACATAACATGCTAGTGGAGGACAATTCCAGAGGAGCCACCCTTTGCTGGATCCTTTCCTTTGCCTTTTCTGGGTCCGGGGGTCGTGGCAATCTGACAGCTGATATGAGCCACAAAGAGGTCTGTTTTAAGGTCGACAGTACTAAGGTCAAGCACTAGACTAAAAGCCCAGCACTGGGGCTATGCACCTCCCCAGATTGCAACAACATCGAAAGGTGTTGTCCGGCTAAGGTGGTAAACCATCTGGGGGGGGGGGGGTACCAAGCCCACGCGCCGTGGCAAAAGTGTCGAGCTCTGAGACATGGGTGAGCCCTGCCTCGGAAGGAGGGGAGGCTGCTAGCCCTTTTCAGGGCTTTAACCAGTCATAATACACGAGAGTGGATACATGACTATAATAACAGACCATGATAATAACAGACCATGACCATTATTATTATTATGATAATAACAGACCATGACCATGACCAGGCAAATCACTGTCACTACCACATGAAAAACTACAACTCAGATACACAGCCAGATAACTATTGAATGTGTGTGCTAAATGATTTTCTGAAAAAAACATGTCAAAGAAATCCCACAATTTATATTATGAACAATCATCACCTACACACCTTGAAATCTTTGTAATCTTTGCTGCTGTTTATCTACTTGATTAGCTCTGCAAAATTCATATTTGGATATTTTGATACTACTGCCTTTTTGCCATAACTTTCTTAAGAATTATAATTCCAAAATAACTTATGTGACTTCGTGGTCACATTGGTATAACTGGGGCATGCATGTGTGGGATAATTCAAATCTGCTGTCAAAAGCAGATGAATAAATGTGGTCTGTTCTAACAAGGACTTGTACTTTAAAAAATGCAGTATTCTAAAGCTTTTAACAGCTGATTAAAGTTGGAATGTACAAAGGTCATTCTAAATAAATGTATTAATTAACAGCGTGCATGCGGTAAGACAGTCAGACAATTTCAGACAATTCGCAGCAGCTACCAGTGGATGAATCAGACAAGAGTAGTACACAGTTAGCCTCTATTGCCATAAAAAAAAAATATAGAAATGGAGATAACAATTAGTTGGTCTAATTAGTACATGTCATTCATGTACTAACAGGTACTTAAAATTTGCCAATGGGTACCCAGGTTGGTTTTTTCATGATTTTTTGACAACTCTAATCCATATACTATGCTTAGAAGATCACATGAAATTGGCAACGCAACCCTCAAGGTCAACATAAATCTGATCTCAATCTTCCTAGACTTGAAAAAGCCTTTGACCTTGTATGGACCAAAGGCCTAATCTCCAAACTTCTACAAATTAAATCAATTTGGTATCAAAGGAGGACTACACACATGGATCCAAAACTTCTTAATGGACAGAACCTTCAAAGTAAAACTCAACACTACATCAGAAAATCAACTGGACAACTGAACACAGCAAGGAAGTGTGGTAAATCCAATCATCTTTAACCTTATGGAAAAGGACTGGTTATAGTCTAGCAGACAACACAATGAACTGGCATAGGTAAATGATCTCAATCAGTCAGAAACTTAGTATAGCACATCACAAGTCAGGGGAACAAATCCTGAACAGTTAGGCCCTTGCATTCTATTTGGCACTAACAGCATTCTGCAAAAGCTCAAGGCATAGGTAAACAATCTAAATCTACCAGAATCTTAGTAAATAACATAAATCCATTTACTTACACTTATAAATTTTTAATCCATCTTAACCCTTTTACATTTATTGGGAATTTGGTAATTTTAATATATATATATATATATATATATATATATATATATATATATATATATATATATATATATATATATCTGTGTGTGTGTAGGTCTCCATACCACCTCTGCACTTTATTGCTATTATTAAACTATTACTAAAACTTTAACCATATTAAAACTATTTTTATTTTATTTATTTAAAATATTTTTTTATTATATCTTTTAATTTTGTATTTTCTTTTTATTCATTATATTTACCTTTGATTTATCTAATTCTAAATTATTCTAATTACAACAGCACAACAAGGAAAAGGAAAGCAACCATCACCTCCCCATCAAAACAAAGACACTTCCACTCAAACATTACAAGCAAAAGGATCACTAAAGCCTCCACTAAATAGAAGACACTTCCACTCAAACATTACAAGCAAAAGGATCACCAAAGCCTCCACTAAATAGAAGACCAAAAGCAATTCAATTCCTCTGCAAAAAGCAGACAATCCGTGGTCTGTTCTAACAAGGACTTGTACTTTAAAAAATGGAGTGTTCTAAAGCTTTTAGCAGCTGATAACAGTGATCATTTAAAGTTGGAATATACCTACCATCTGTGTACAAAGGTTATTCTAAATAAATTTATTAACAGTCAGACAATTCACAGCTATGTGTGGACAAATCAGATGAACATGGTTAGCTTCTATTGCAATAAAAAATTTTTTTTAAAGAAATGGAGATAATTAGTTGGTCTACACTTGTACATGTCATTCTAATGCCAACGGGGTACCAAATTGGTTAAATTTTTAAATGAGGCCTTTGGTCCAGACTATATCTGTTGTGGTGATGGTCAGATTCAGTGCAGTCATTAGTCCTGTGTAGGTGTATAATCTGTTGTGTTCCATTATTGAGTCTATGTAGATGTGTATCTTTAATGAAGTTCTCCAGTTGTAAAAAACCTCTCCCAACCTCTCCATCTGAAAAGCTGGAAACCCAAATTACTCCAAATACCATGAACAACTCCAAACCATTTCACAATATGGACAAACACCTTGGGTTTTAAAATCTTCCCAATGAAAAAAACCATTGCAATACTCTTCACCCTGACAAATCGGCCATCATACCCACAACTGTATATACAAAATCAACTCATTCAATTCACTACACATACAAGATTTCTGGGAACTATATATGACCAAAACCTAGCTTGGAAAACTCCACATCCACAACATCATTGACAAATGCAAAAGTGACCTGAACATCCTGAAACAACAGGGGGAGCAAACCCTCCTGATGATCTACAAGAGTCTAATAAGTCCTAAAAGCAACTAGACAGTTTACAACTCCGCAAGGCACTCCGCCTATGTAGACCCTCCAAAGACCTAAAAGCAACTAGACAGAACTTCTATGATACATGATTGGAGTATCAGCACTCCCTGACACAAACCCAACAAAGACAACCTTAGATGTCACATAAAATTCCACCAGCTGGACATAAAATACACTGGATACTAGCCCAGAACCCACTACTCAACATACAATCAGAACCAACAAATTACCAAGATCAAAACCCATGGAGAAACCAAACACCAGTAGTTAACCTAGAACTACACAATCAATTATCAAGGCAGTAAATATGTCAACTCATGCTCAACAACATACAGCAACTACTAGACAATAAATACCAATGAGACACCCACATTTATACAGATAGCTCCAAAATCCCAAGCACCACAGCAGCAGCATTTTTAATACCAACCTATCATCATGAAATCACAGCTAGATTACTAGATGGATGTTCCATTACACCACTGAATTCTGAGCCATAAACCAAGCACTAACACTGAATACAACATCACTCAGACCACAACTACCTCATAATCACAGATTCACAAGCGACCAAACCTACTGGAAGACACTCTAGCCACCCTACGACACCACCATGAAAAAGGGAAAGTAATCAAATTTCTGTGGGTACCATCCCACATCCATCTACATGGCAATGATGCAGTGGATCGAGCAAAAAAACAAAGACTTCTACAACATCGAATAAAGTACAAACGAAAACTCACATAACTACAATTGGCAAACAATATGGAATTCAGTACCTGACACCACCCAACTAAAATAAGACTGGAAGCTACCAGACACCCACAACAAGTGCTGATCCTACTCAAGAAATAGGAACCAGGAAACACTACATCATATCTTCAATGAATGCCCTGAAGAATTGGAGAACCATGGATCTTCCCAGACATGATGAAAACCACACTTAACAAGAACATGGAAGTGACCTTCCTAAACATCATCGGGGAAAAACCAACACATCTAACCCCTACATATAACCCTACAAATACCCTCGCTCAAATGGTAACATGGATCCACTCTACTTTTCCAATAATAAACCTAACAGCATGCATAGGCTAACCACAGCTAAATAGGCACAACAAATCCCTACTACCACTCACCCTCTTTTTAACCTAGCATGGATTAACCTTACTCTTAATAAACCACATCCCCATCTACCCTCAATTCAAGGGACAGTATAGGCGGCTCTGCCTACTGTCCCACAAATCCCTCCCGGAACTTGTAGCCCTTTTGACAAGCAGCTCTGCCTACTTAAAAAAAAAAAAAAAAACAGAAAAATTCCTTTTCTAGATAAATTGTCAAGTCATTTACAAAATTTTAAATCTTCATATTAATTGGCAATTTCAACAGTTGCAGAGGACATTGACAAAGGAATTGGATTGGGAAAATGGGACAAAGATGTAGTACACACCGGGAACCAACTATCACACTAACCATTATACCATCACAAGTGACCCAACAACCATCTTGATTTATCTCAACCCCCAAAATAGGGAAATCATAAGGGATCAACTATTTTTTTTAAATTTATTTAATTGATTTCTTTATCATTTTTATCTGCATATTAATTTTAGAAATGGAGCAACAACTCAAAATACTATTCCTAAATATAAATGTGATAGACATTATGAAAAGCTAAATACAATAGCCAAATAATTTGCATAGTGTCTAACCAAAATAAAGTTAGATATTAAAATATAATACAAGCATATAGGCAATTTCATGATGTCATAGGGCATGAGTGTGTTTGTGTCCCTAGTTGGCAGAAAGACCATAGGATTACTCTAGATTTGTGAATACACTTGAATATATATATATATATATATATATATATATACACACACACATATATAATCACTATTAACAGTTAAATTTCTTGCAGTAATTGTGGATCAGGATAGGTTTTTATACCAAAACAAACAGCAATTGAAGCACATCAAAGCCAATATACCATCCAACATTAAATAGAAGTCTCCACAATGGATCTACCTTAAGTTGTATGTTTTGTCATTGTAATGAGTAAAACTACATTAAACAATTCTCTTTTCAGCTGTTTATGCATATAATCTTTTATTAACAAAGGAAATGCAAAGATCAATGATAAACCTGACAACAAAGTGCATTACCTTTTTCTGCTGCATGTGTTTATGATGAATATGAAGAAAGAAATGGATAATTGTTCATAGCTATTACATACTAAAGAAATGAGATTAGCTAAGTTTCTGTTTGGTGAAAATTTATGCCAGTAGCATATCATTGATACAGAATTCATACTGTACAAATATTTTATTTATACCATATGCTAATACACATATTTGCCTTTTGAACGAAAAGCAGAAAGGATTGCAATAAAAGTTTTTCCTGTTAAATTCATCTAGAAAATGCATCATTAATTTATAAGCTTAGCATTAAGAACATGCAGTTCCAACATTTATACATGGGTATCATAATTTTATATGTCAATAGTATAGTAATGGTATATCAAATTGCTGATACCAAGACTCTAAAAGTCAAATATTATATATATATATATATATATATATATATATAAAAGGAACATTAGTTAAAGGAACATCAATATATACACTTAAATTATATAACCAACATCAAAACATTAGTACCATGTATACAACTAGCACTGGCCTAAGCTGATATAGATCTTCCTTCATTGCCACAGTGGTTCTGCCAACCAAAGCTCAGCCAAGCTTAGTTTTGTTGTATAAGGAATGTCAGTACTTTAGGAATGTCCTTCTTTTTGGGATTTCTAAGGGTACAGCATGGTGGTGGTGGTGGTGGTGGTGTTTGTGGTGTTTCGCAGGAGCTCCAGGAAAACAAAGAACTGTAAACAAAGAAAAGCAGCATCTTTAAACACAAATAACAAATCAGGCAACCAAATGTGAGAAAGAAGAGGATTAAAAAGCCAAACAAAGGAAAAGACAAAGAAAGGAGAAATTTCTTCTGAACTTTTGTGCCTCCTGTGACAAACTGCACAAGATAGAAGAGGAAAACCAGATTCCAACAAAGGAAAAGGCTGAACAGTGCAAAATAGTTTAAACGCATTCAAGGAAAAATAGGATATACAGAATACAGACAAGAAAGGACAAAAATTCTCAAAACAGGTACTCACACACACACACACCACATGCCTACAAACAACAAAATACACAAAAATAAATAGGGAAGGCAGCTAATTTTAGTGATACAGCATTTACCAAACATACAAAATAAAGAGGGTGGGGAAAATATAATATGTCCCACACAACAAACCCACCATAACAATGAACAGCAAAGACCCAATAGGACGGAAGTACATGAAACTTGGGAAAATACATGACGAATAATACAAGATCATGCACTCACTAACCTCCCAAAACCCAAGGAAACCAAAAACATATCAGCAAGAAAATTTCAATATGCACAGACACAAATGCTGGGACATCCAAAAAACACACACAATAGCAGAACTAGAGGAAATAAGACACGCCTTAGAAAACTCTGATTGCACACACACAAACTTACAAAAACACACCAGACTTTGAAGATATCAGGATTCTACCCAAAGGCAAACAACCACTCCAAGGCCCACCTAAAGGGAAAACCTCGGTAAACACCACAACCCCTTTACTAAAACACACCCACCCCGACACCCAATGCAAGCTAGACTTACAACAAAAGAACACAAATAAACAGAAAAGCCCCAACACCTTGCAAAGCACACCAGGGAAAAAAACAACAAAACATCTGAGAAAAATGAAACCAGCAATAATTACACACAACAAAATAGAGCCCCCCCCCCGCTCTCAATTTGGAAAAAATGATGACAAAAAAATAAAATTAAATCTAAAAACTATCATCCAAGTTATCTCACATTATATCTACATTATTCCATAACTCCAAACAAACAGCTGTCAGACTCCACAATTTTCTCGGAATTACAGAAACAAAAAAGGACGCATAGCATACAAATCAAACATCCCCGAAGCCATCAGAAACTAACATAAGATGCTTCATAGGTGCCCAGATCAGAGCATACAAAAAGATTAAAGAAATTAATGGCATTCCAATCAAAATATGCAATCAACATAAATACAACACACTTAATAAAGCACACCTACCAAAAACAACTACTACTAACAAACCCAAACAAACCAATAAAACCAACAAACAAGGAGCAGACCTAATTATTTGGCAATGGAACTGCAGAGGCATATATCAGAACCAATTAGAACTCCAAGCTGCCATCCTAGAAACCAATGAAAAGCCATTGGTCATATGCATTCAAGAAACAATATTACCTAGAAAGAAATCTGCTCTTCCCCCCCAACAAAAACTACCAACAATCCTACCAAAAACAAAGGAAAAACGAATCTGGGGGGAGGACTTGCCATCTACATACATGACAGTATTACTCAAACTCAAGAAAATGAAATCGCAGAAACTGAAAATAACCCCTGCGAAATGTTGAAATGTTGGCAGTCCAAGTACAATTTGGTACCCAAACCTATGAAATATACAACATTTACATCCCCTCACAACTAACCCAAAACCCCACCAATGCACTATAAAATGTCATCAAAAACATCAAACATAAAGGAATCCTATGTGGTGACTTCAACACCCACCATCCATTCTGGGGAAGCAAAGCGGCAAATACAAGGGGTAACCACATCTATTGACTCAGACTAAATGACTGTACCCCTACCAGAATGGATCCCCATACAGGGAAAATGAGCGCACTAGATTTGACAATAATTACCATAATTACTGCAAACCTTATTCATGATACACAGTGGAGGGTACTACATCACTTCACCTGGGAAAGTGATCATTTTCCCATACAAATCAATATAAACACAAAATACACTCCGGAAACAGGAAACAGAAACATACAAAGAAAACTGGAACCTCAAAAAAGCTAACTGGGAGCTCTTTCAAACCAATCTGCAGTGCACCCTGCTAGAAGAGATACAAAACCCAGACAACAACATCTTTAATAACATTGTTACAAAACTCCATATGGCAGCTGACAGCTCAATCCCAGAAACCAAACATCACCACCAAAAATTCAACCTTCCCTGGTGGACGAGGAATGTGGTAAAGCCATACAAGCCAAGAAAAAGGCTCTAAACAAATATCAACACAGTAAAACAGGAGAATCATACATAGAGTATAAAGAGCCATCACCTCTAGAACACTCAAAAACGTCACCTCTAGAACACTCAAAAACGTTAAAAAAACTCATGGAGACAGTACTGCTCAAAACTAACACACCGCTCAACTTCAAAAGGAATTTGGAACAAAATTAGGGCGATTAAAGGCAAAAACAACAAACAAAAACATATAAAACTCATTCCAAAACCAAATCAAACCAAGGCAGATACACTTGCAAAACACTTTGCAAATGCAAGTAGCAACACAAACCACAAAGAGAGCTTCCTCAAACAAAAAACAAGGCTAGAATCCCAATACCCCCACCTTTTCAAAGACCTATCTGCCCAAGATACATGCAACCAAGACCCCCTAAATGATCCTTTCTCACTCGAAGAATGGCACCAAGCCATTAAAAACAAAAAACAAACTGCCCCTGGGGATGACTCACTAGGATATATTATGTACCAAAAACTCCCTACAAATATGATACACATCTCTCTAGCCCTAATAAATTAAATCTGGAATACGGGAAAAACCTCCCACTAGGTGGAAACAAGCCCTAGTCATCCCTATCCCCAAAGAAGACAAAAAACCCCTACTACCAGAATCATACTTACCCATATGTCTCACAATTACACTATGCAAGATCATGGAAACCATGATTATAAATAGGCTAAAACATCACCTTGAATGTAATAACCTACTCACAGAAAATCAAAGTGGCTTCCATACCACTCTTGACCAAATTCTACACCACTCTTGACCAAATTCTATGTCTGGAAACTGACATGAAATTAGCACTTAACAGTAAGAGGAAAAACAGCAGATATCTGATTGCAATTTTTCTGGACTTTGAAAAGGCTTTTGATCTGGTCTGAACCAAAGGGCTCATCTCCAAACTAAATAAATTCGGCATAAAAGGGGCATAAAAGGTCGCTTGCACAGATAGATTGAAAATTTCCTATCAAATCAAACGTTCAAAGTCCAAATAGGGAAAGATACTTCACAGCCACAGGAACTAGAAAATGAGACCCCACAAGGCAGTGTAATAAGTCCCATCCTGTTTAACCTGATGGTAAATGACCTTGCCAACAATATTCACACCCTAGTTGACATTTCTCAATTTGTGGATGACAGTTGCATATGAAAAGCTGGCAATCCAAAAAATACCAAATTGGTAAACCAAATACAAACCAGCCTAAATCACATGAAAATTAAACCATCAACTGGGGCTTCAAAATCTCCATGATCAAAACAGTAGCCATAATGTTTGGCCCCCCAAAACGAATAAAAGAAGCCCCCAAACTCTATCTCAACAACTTTGCCAATCTATTTGCCAATCTAATTCTCCTCACACCTCTTTCTAGGAGCAATGCTAGACGCTAGACAAATACTTAACTTGGAACCAGCACATTAACAAACTAGTAGAGCAATGCAACAAAGACATCACCCTTTTGGGACACTTAAGAGGCCTTAAATGGGGTGCAGACCAAGACACCCTACTCTCCCTTTATGATCTCTAACAAAATTGGACTATGCCAGCAAAGCCTATGATGCTGCTAACAAAACTCTACTAAAAAAATTAGACACCATACAATACAAAGCTCTTAGACTTTGCACTGGTACATTGAGAAACACCTCCCTTGCTGAACTCCAAATCCTCACAGCAGAACCCCCACTTCACCTAAGAACAGAAATGATACTAAAATATGCAGCAAGAGTATCCACCCTACCTGACCACAATCTGATCAAAAAGGCATATATCAAAAGCAATCAAACATTCTTCCCAATAAGAGTCAAATATCCTCCAGCCTTCAACAAGGTCCATACAATACTTAAAAATAACCAACTTACCATCCAGGCTGAACAAAGGATATATCATGATCCTACTCCTTGGAAGAATCAAATCCCAATCATCAACTTAGCTCAGAAAAGTAGGGAACAAAAATGTAATGGTAATCAAATTGCTGATATCAAGACTCTAAAAGTCAAATATATATATATATATATATATATATATATATATATATATATATATATATATATATATATATATATATATATATATATAAGGAACATTAGTTAAAGGAACATCAATATATACACTTAAATTATATAACCAACATCAAAACATTAGTACCATGTATACAACTAGCACTGGCCTAAGCTGATATAGATCTTCCTTCATTGCCACAGTGGTTCTGCCAACCAAAGCTCTGCCAAGCTTAGTTTTGTTGTATAAGGAATGTCACCTACTATAGGAATGTCATATACTATACCAAACCTTTGATGTGCCTATTGGGATCTCTTACTGTATACCAGAATAAGCATAGGGTCTTACCTTATACCAGAATAAGGTTAGACAGCACAATGTTATACAAGTATAGCATGATGTCTTATTCTAAACCAGAATAAACATAGCATACATTACCATAGAACACATGCTCAGAAACAATATTATACAAGTACAAGAATACAGTATTTTACCCAAATAAGGTATCAATGTCTCATCATAACATACAATAAAAAAATTGTACTATCTATAAAATTGATTATTGGAAATTGAAAAATTTCAAGTTCTGAAAAATAAAATATTTTCTGAATTTAGTTAATACATCATTAACAATATGATTTACGTAGTCTTTATACTATTCATGGATATTTGGATAAAGATACATTATACAAGGTCTTTATGGAGATGTGGATCAAGATACAACTTACATAGTCATATTTTTGGAGATTGAGATCAAGATAAAATGTAATTAGTATTTATATTCTTGGAGATGTGGATGAAGATACAATTTACATAACGTCTATTTTCAGCAGCAACATTGAATATTTCTTGAGAAAGAACTTTATGTCTGCAAAAGAGACCTCTAACCTGATAATATTTGCAAGTTAGACATGTAAGTGTCAGAACCTTATCCTTTAAGAGGAATTTAATAAAAAGTAGGGTGTGACCGGAAACCGCTCCAGACATTCGCCCCGGCCGGATTGTGAAGTATCCGGCAACATCCGTATTTTGCCGGTTTTCTATAGTCAAACAAATCCGGATCCGGATTTCTGCTTAGTGAATCTGGGGCATTATTTTTTAATCGATAGGTGGCGGCGTGGTGCAAATATAGCGATGTCGAAGTTAACTAGCGGATACACATAAAAAGACGAATGCCTGAGCTAAACATCGGTACCAAATTTATTACGCTACACGAAACGTTGCTTGAAATATCAGCGTTTATTCTTACATAGGTCGTGCCATAAAGGACAAAAGTGTCCTCCCTTGTATTTATTATATAGTAAATTGTAAGCAACGATACGAGCCCCAGTAGATTAACTGAGGCTTGCAAGCAGTGATGGTTGCGCGTAAGCAGTGACAATAGGATCCGGATCCGGCCAATATTGCCCCAACTATCCGGATCCGATAGCAAAATACACATCCGGTCACCCCCTAATAAAAAGGTAATATTTTTACTCCAAATATCATTGACCTCATTCAAGAAAGCGGAGTTTATGCAAGTTTTTAGTACAGAAAGAATGTAGAGAAAAAATACTAATTTTGTGAGGGGGGAGGAAGAGAAATAAAAGCATGCAAACATTGTTGATAAAAAATAAGGTCGTCACAATTTGCAGTTAAAATAAGAACGTAGGTTTAAAAGTACACACCTTTTTAGTCTTTTTCGCAATGTAGTTATGGTTGTCTGTTGCCAGTTCATTAATGAGATCCACACTATTAATCCTTGGCGATGTTGCTATGTGGAAAAAGTGTGCGAAACAAATCGCCAGCATCAACTGCAAGATGTAGTTTCCTTTCTATCGGAAATTTAGTAAAAAGAAACGGCATGCTGTTTTCTAGCTTTTCCATATATTTTATTCTTCCATAAAGGAAAGCTGAAATTGTTTTAAAGGTGGTTTGCAGGTCCTCTCTCAACCGGGTTTCGCGGGGCAGACCCCTGCTGTTAGTCCAAGGAACCAAAGGACCCTGGGCAAAAATTCTTAAACTGGTCAATTTGCAATTTATGATCATAATATAAAAATCATTTGAAATACTAATACCAAAAATATTCAACTTCAACAATTTCACAAATTTTATTGGCACATGAATTTGGTCTCCAATACTATTGATGCTGAAATTATTGTATGTGCATGTCGGTGTTCACATCGCAATTAAGTCACTGCAAACATTTTATACTTCTCTCTTCATAACAAATCTGTAAGATAAACCAAGTACATCAACTATATACAAATAATCCCATACAGTCACTTAACTTTTTCTCCACTGGACTGGACCTTTTGATATGCCAGTCGAGATCTTTTTGCGGCTTTGGCAAAGTTTTCTTTAGCCTTCCTTTTCGTCACCGCAGACTTTTTGGCTAAAAAAAAAAAATCATTTCTTTTCCTTGTCAACGAGAGCCTTTTTCTGTCATGCTAGTGCTCGTATAGGCGACATGAAGTACACATATCCTAACAGACAGTTATGTCTGTTCTCTTATGCAAGAAATCTTTTTCTTATAGTAATTTACTGCACATTTTTTCCAGATGCCTTCTGAGCTTCAATTTTTCCATTTGCAGATTCTATTGTAGGTGATGTTTCAATCTCTTTCAACCTCGATTACCGTAAATTCAGATCCTTCTTTCAAACATCACAAAATGCCAATCCTCTAACGTTCAGTTTTCTTTATAAACTGACCAAAATATCCGTAAACTTTTCGCTCCAGTCATCCCCATGTTTTTAAAACACTTATATAAACTTTTCACGTCATGGGCTCTCTCAACAACTTGGGACATGTTTTGCAAGCATGCTTCTTTCCACTGCCATCAGTTTCCATTACACGAAGATTCACTGGATGAATTTAAACTTATGCCCAATCCGAATGTTCTTTACGAGTCATGTGCTAACATACAGAACGTATACTTTACAAGGGTCGTTGCGGAATGGGACCAGATAGACCCTTTTTTTAAACACCGGACGGAGAGCATATCAAGAAAAATTTGATTCAAGTAAGAAGAAATGAGGAATTCCGCTTTAAAACAGAAAAATCATGTCTGTGTTTCCTGTCATGAGCGCCTACATTCCCAAATCCACACAAAATCACAATTAGCAAAGTTTTCTTTACAAGCTGGTTTCAGAAATTTAAAGATAACAGCAGACTTGTCCTTCCAATTCTGTTTTCTTTTCCTTGCTGTAAAAAAAATTCTTAATCTGCTTTCTTTTAGACATCATGAAGACGATATACACTGATGGCAGCACACCCTCTATGAAATCAAATATGGCGGCGGATGACGGTTAAATTCTGGTGTTCCAGCCTCGATTTCGAATGAACCAATCATATTTATTACATGCTACCCATTTACTTCAAAAATGGAACCTGGTTCACGAACTTCATAAAATTAATTAAATTAATAGTGTCTAGCATCAAGCCATTTAACACATTATCTACATAATCTATACTAGACTTAATATAAACTTCTACCAAATTATAAAAAGCAACTTTTGCATATCTCGCTCAGTCTCACTCATTGTAATTAATTAAATAATTAGAATCTAGTATCAAACCATTTAATAAATTACGTAATTACGAATAGCAAACTTTCGCAAATCTCGATCACCTAAATTAATATTAATTAGTCCACGTTAAAAATTGCCCATTTGTAAAACCCCTTAATAACCAATTGTCCCGAGTTTCCATGTATTTCAGAACAAAACCCAACCACAATTCTGTTCAATAACAGGTCCAAAAAACCGGATTGAAATTCTCAACCTAGCCAACCAATCAAAATACAGCTCTAGACCCTAAAACCCCTCTACAACATTCCCAATAATACCTTAACAAGCCACCTCCCTGTATGCACCAATAAACAGCTAATAAATAAGATCACCAAACCACACTAATAATAACAAATTTTATGTACTGGGAGTTATTCTAATACTTATTAACAAATCCAAAAACACACAATAACAATTAAAATTGTTCATCAATCTTGATAGAAAAACCGGATTGAAATGGTTTCCACAAGCAACCAATCATAGGCATTTAAACTCCACCAACCAAATTCGACCTTACGAATGTATTTCTCCGGCCTAAGTACGCCCTAACCTTTCAAACCATTTAAATCCCTTTTCGCGGGCCAAGCTTCGAGGCCCCGCGTCCTTCCGAGGGGAAAGTAGACCAGACCGGGACTAAAAGCTCCCCCACCCCGAAGAAACGCAGCCCAGCCCGGGGCAATAACAAAAGTGTCAGCACTGGACACAAGTGAGCCCGGCCCTGGAAGGGGGGGGGAAGGCCACTAGCCCTTTTCAGGGCTAATAGCCATAAAACACGAAAGTGTATACATGACTTTAATGCATAACAAAGAAAGAAATACATCGATGATAATCAGCCAAATAGGATTGAAATTTCTCCTATCAACAGCCAACCGCAAGCTATCTCAAGCCCAATCAAAAGCAACTTTACAAAAGCAACTCTCCCGCGTAAACACACCCGAACGATTGAAACTATTTCAATCCCCAGTACAACAACAACACCGCAGAATAGGATTGAAATCTTACCCACAATCAACCAATCAAAAAAGGGCAAATTAACAGTTCACTGATTCAACACTCCAACCCAACTACCTGAGCACAGCAAGCCTATGCTGATTAAAAGATTTCCTACCAGGGTTATTCGGACAACGCTTATCATACTCTTCGAGTAGGATATTTCCTATGTTTGTTTGTTTTGCCTTATTTATTTGTTCTGTATTATCACGTTGGGCTCTATTTTTGACACATTTGAGCCCATTTAGGCTTATAATATGATATATATATATATATATATATATATATATATATATATATATATATATATATATATATATATATATATATATATATATATATATATATGTGTGTGTGTGTGTGTGTGTTCTTTTATGTTTACAATGTTTTACTCTATATCAGTATTTTAATTTAGATGATGTATGGACTATGCAGTCTGAAATAAAGAATTCTTATCTTATCTTATAACTCTTGAATGGCCCTAAAAACTCCCGATTGGTATTTTTTTTTAATGTACTCCCTATCCAATCTGATTTGAATGCAAAAAGTATATGGGACACTTTTGAACCTCTAATTTGACGAATCGTTAGAAACATTTTACGCTTAGTATACATATCATTAAACTGTAATATTTTAGGTGTATTCACAACTCGGATATATTTGCCCCGTATGTGGCATGTACATGTTTGGCTTTCTTTAATTTAAATTAAATAATTGGTGGGACTTAACCAATACAACGACTTTGTTTGCTGTAGGTGTAATTCTACAGTCTTGTGGTGCGCCCTGCAATTGAATGAATCTACAAACTCTACAATGATGATGCAGCTGCGCCCTGGGTACACAACCACACTAAAAGGCAATGAAAGTCATAATATTTTCTGTGGCATTTCAGAAAGTTACTGTGTGTGGGTTTCCAGTGGCCCGGGGCGCTCTCCCTCCTAGTACTAATATTAGTACATTTGTCCTACCTATGGACACCTCAACCACAACAAAACAAGTTTAGGCTACGACATCGTAGCTATCTCCCTCGTGATGGTAGCTCCCACTTGTAGATTCCTTCGCCCAATCTGGTGTGATCCCAGTTTCCAAAATACACCGGAAACAAGCATAATTATTAAATTTAATGATCGGGTGCATCCCGTTGCCTATTGGGGTTGGGGGTTCCCTATCTGATGCCAAACATGCTAGCCACATACGTTTCAAATATACCAGAGTTGTGAATTTTCCTAACGTATTTAAAGTTTGGTTGTTTTAATGTACTATGCGTACTAATTTGATTCGAAAAGTATATCAAATTTAGTGGGTATCAGGTACCCTGTTTAAGTTTCTGATCTTAATTTGGTAATTGAAGGGGTAGTTTGGAAAATACTTTAAACCAATCGTTCCTTTTAAGGGCCAATGGTTGTACTCCAATGAGGGCTCAGGATGGTCCGAAATTGAGCCCATGTATAAAATGGCAATTTGAAAGTGACAATCTTTTCACTTTCCCATTGTTATAAAACAATGGAAGTAACATATACTGTATCAGCAACTATCTTCTTTTTCTTTTATATTTCTTCATTTTTCGTATTCTTCTGTAATTCTTCATTCTTCTTTGTTCATCTGTAATGTGTGGCTATAAGCTTGTTTTTCCGGGGGTGGGGTGGGGGTGGGCACCAGACTGATGCCCCCCCCCACTTGACCGAAAAAAAAAACTATCGAAAAAGTTCATGTGTATTTGTATTCCCCGGATATGTTGCTATGTTTTATTTATATAATTTTGATTAAAAAATTTAATTTTAAAATTTTTGGAAGGGGTATTTTTTCCCTAGTGTTTCTTAAAGGTTCATTCCTCCGATAAGGCTTCATTTTCATTATCGGGATCATTTCCCTTATTTTGTTTAGGACCTTGGCTAGAGGTTCCCTATGTCGTATGTGTGCTATATGTTTGGTGCTCTTGTATGTTGCTATTTGTTTTCCTGTTAGGACAGCCTTCTATACCATATTCTCCCAGTTGTCTATTCCATTATGTGCATCACATTCTCATTCTCCCCTTTTCTTTCACTCATTCATTTATTCTTTCTATTTGATGCATATAATTTATTTCTATTTCTACTTTATTTAAATAATTTATTTTATTATATTTTTTTATTCAAGTTTAATTTTTTTTTAGGTTAGACGGCTATAAGCGAACCACGTGGTAGCGGGAGCTCCGTGTAACACGTCCGTCTCTGATTTTGCATTCAACTCAAGTCCAATCCAATCCAATGGGAATTATAGTCGCATATGCATCCTACCTGGCGACTCTTAAAGCCTCATAAGAGACCAGAGAACCCCAACCGAGGGTGGGGGGCTCCAATAACCTCATCCATGGGTGGATGTCAGCCGGATTCCACAGTCAGGCACTTGGCTCCAGACTGGACCTTTTCGCTATTGACATGTCCTTAAGACCCCTGACATTCATACGATCCGCCAGGAAGAACACCACCCAAACCAGCAGCACGAAGAAGAGCACAAGGAGAGCCAATACCTCAACAAGGGATAGCAAACCGGGGCGCAGTATTGGTCAGCATTGTTGTGTTTGCCCCAGAGTCCAGCTCAAACAGATATGCAATTATGTTTTTGAATTCTTTCCAGAGCCGGACTCCAGGACGCATCAGCATTCATGGAACGGTAGAGGAGGAGGTCGAAAAGAGGTAGAGAGGTGCTTACCCAGGAAACCCACACCAATTAATGGCATATTTGAAATTTAGCATTTGTAAATTCTTTTCATGGTGTGCAGGATTCCAGGACGTAGCAGCATGGAGCATCCAGCGGACTGCAGAAGATGACAGAGCCCGCCACAGAGCCCAATAAGAGGCTGGCGAATAATGGTTTTTGGTTTGAATAGGGCTCCAGGGCGCAGCTGCATCATCATTGTAGAGTTTGTAGATTCATTCAATTGCAGGGCGCACCACAAGACTGTAGAAATACACCAACAGCAAACAAAGTCGTTGTATTGGTTAAGTCCCACCAATTATGTGGTATTTCAGGGCACTTCGTCTTCCTGGGGCTGGCTTGGGTGGTGTTCTGTACTATTGCAGGAGGTAAGTCAGAGGTCTTAAGGTCGGCACGAAAGGGATCAGCACAAGAGCCTAAAAGTCAAAGCCTATTGGCTAAGAGCCTCCTTGGAGGGATAATATCGCCTCCTACGGGGGAGATACCCAGTCCGGGCCGTGTGCCCCTACAAGGGGGCTATTGCCCAGCCATAGACACGGAGAGTTCTGCCATCGTAGGGGGGGGGCCTCTCGTTTCTGCTAAGGACTGTAACCAGTCGTAAAACACGAAAGCGTAAACACGACTTTAACTTCTGAAGTAAGTAAGACTCCGAATTTTATTAACATCAAAACACTCAAAGAAACTAAGATTAAATTCTAGGAAAATTTCACTTAGAATGATAAATATTTATTCAACACTCAATCAAAATTGCACTCAGCATCATCAACCATCTCACAACATATCATGACTAACTGACTCTAACAAGCGACAACTCCAAGGAAACATCAGAAAAGATTGGACGCTCTGACATGCTAGAGTACCAGAAACAAGAAATATATCAACAGAAGGTAAACTTAACTGAAACAAAACACAGAAGCAGATCTAAAGAAAAACGGCTACTAACAAAACAGAAGAAACTCCAAGAGAAACACAAGAACAAAAATAAAGAAGAATAAGGAAAGAAGACTACAAATCACAAAGCAATTGTCAGTTGCAACTGCAATTACAGTAGCCATTATGAAAAGAAATAACTAACAACATTGCCAACGAATCAAATCATCCGCAAAATTGCATTCGATTGCTCGTTCTGGATATTGCTTTGGAATTATCCTGGCATAAATTCGTCTAACATCAGCGTTGTCAAATATTCCATTATTTTGTTGATTTCCACGTCGATCTTGTCTCTGGAATATAAAGAATAAATGACGCGGCAGCTGTTCACTCGATGTTGTTGTAACTCGCCATGTGTAGTCGGTGGTATTTGGAACTGCTGTTTGATATATTTTATGTTGTTGAAAATGAATTTTATTGGACCGTTTTTCCAGTATGCTATCTAATTCTAATGCTTTAGTGACCGATGGAGTTATTCAAGGCATCCACAGCGCACGTTTGTTTATAATAAATTGTACGTCTGCAACACCAAGTCTAAATAGGCAAGAATTTTGTTCTGCTCGATCTAAAATAAGCGTATGTTTAACTCCATGGAATACTTTATTATAGTCTCTGCAAAAGTCAAATATTGTACTTAGCGGCAACATCATTGTAATTTGATGTGATGCTGCTGCAAGGTCTCTTCTCCTAGCAAAACCATCATTATAACGTCTATTTCTCACGTTAAGCGATCTGTTAACTAAATTTAGCATTGCAGTATCATCATAACCTGCAAGTGGCACGGTTATACCAAGAATATTACAAGCTGAAACAAGCGATACTCTTACAGCGTCTGCAATAGTATCTGCAGCTGGTGTGGCTATGCCTAGCTCTTCAGCGTTTTCAATAAGAAAAGCTCTCACATTGTTAGCGCTTTCAGCAGCATCAGCTACAGCAAGTAATAATACTTTCGAAAACAATTCTCTGGATCCTGCTATTCCAATTTCGGTATTTTAAACCACATCATATTAGTTGCAGTTGATTTGGAGTAATCATCGGAAAATAATATATTTAATGCTGTACTTGCGACTTGTAAGTGATTTGAAATATCTTCCACAGTTTGATTGGCCAGCTGATATCGAGAACTTCTAAATAAACGCCATTCATTATAAGAGCTACTTCTAAGTTACGTCTAAGTTACCTACAATTGCGATAGGTGGAACAGCTGTTGTCATAATCTGACTACGTACTTCTAACATTGCTTTGTGAGGCAGTAGAAATAAGTCCTCGTCTCGTGTATTAAATGTTCTAACGCCAGCCTTATTAGGTTCGTTAGAATTTTATCGAGAGATTCAACATACTCAAATTCCGTTACTGCGTCGTCTTTGTCAGAAATTTCTGCAAAATAGAGATAAATAATTTACACATTTTTAAAATTAGGTTATATAAAATTATTGCGGCGTTGTAACTTTAGATATTAAAATTGGTATAATCTGCTCGCCTTTTGGTGATAAGTTTTTTCGTTGTTGTTATCATCGCTCGTTGGGTTTCTTTTGTTGGTGAGATTTCAGAAATAACTTGTTTGATTAACGGTGTTGCTTTAGGTTCGCCTCTTATTTTATCAAGTATCTTTTGTCCTACTGAAGTTCTTGAAGCAGATGCAGCTCCAGTTGCAAAAGCTTTACCAGCGTCACGTGCAATTGGTGCAACTTTACGAGCTAATCCTGGAATATTTTCAAAAATTTTAGTAAATATATTTCCGAAAAATCCTATTTTTCTTGATATTTTTTTTTGCTTCATCATATATCTGAGGTTCTATAATTTTGTTTTCAATCACGAAGTGAATGCGCGTTGGTGCACGTAATAAGTTATAACTTCGTTATTAAAATCTAACTGTATTCCAGATTGATCCGCTAGTTGCATATTTTTTCTGTTATTTGATTTTCAAGGTTAACGGATAATATATAATATGGCGCGGTATAATATGGCGCGGACTGATCTGCATGAGAGAACCTGGTGGAACTTCTGGTGAAAAACTATATATCGTTTGACCTTTGCTGCTCTTATCAGAATAAGAATCAGATGCAATCGAACAATTTACTAGTATTGTGTTCACATCAGTTATATTTACTGAAATTTGCCATCAATTTTTATGGGTTTTTCTCGATGTTGTGTAAAATTGCTATGAAATGATTGATAGGAAAACCTATTAATGATGCAAGATTTCCTTTTCCAAATCTAACATCATATTTTTCAAACTAATTCTAGCGCGTAATGTTTTTTCTATTTGGTGCGAGATTAAAATCATCTGCATTTCCTTCATTTTTCGTTATAAGTTCTTTTATTGTTTTATTGAAGTCAGTTATGTTGTACGCTCCTTGTGGAATTTTAACTTTAATAAAATCTATAGGACCAAATATTTTTGATGGTTTGGAAAAACTAAATTCAAACTCGTCTATTACTCCCGTCTTGACATTCGCCATGGCGTTTCAACAAGTCCATGAAATTAATCCAATTTCGTATTGTTTTTCACGACCTAGTTATATTGGCGGAATATACTTTACTGAAAACTTCGCGCTATCTTTGTCAGATTGGCCAGAGTTGAGTAATAATGTTGCTGACATTTATTATATTTTTTATAAAATTAAGTCGCGGTGCAAAGTATCGTATTCCTCATATGCTAATAAATTTCTCGAACTTAAATTATCAAGTATGTAGATTTCATTAATCAATTTTAATACCAACAATTCCCGCTTCTTTTGATGATATCAATAGCATTAATCTGCCTATCATTTCAGTAACTGATGCGAATATTCTGACGCCTGTTCCTGTTCTTTCTCCTATATATTCTTCTGCACGAGTTTTATCTAATGCAAAAAAATCTCCTTCTAAAATTCCATCCCTTACCAAAAAGGTTTAATTTTGCTTCTTTCTGCTGTTCTTTTAAATGTCAAAGCAAAAGTTCCGTAGCCCATTCTGTCATGAAGTGGAAGCATATTTATCTCTTTTGTAACTGTGTTTAACTCATCTTTATCATGAGCTCTGTCTCATTATTTCATTTAATCTATCGATTAATGTTTGATATTCTGCATCGGTCCACTTATTTATATTATCAATATCTTTTATATTTTCATTCCCTAAAAATTCATCATATTCACCATCTTTTTTCACATCATTTGCTATTCTTATAAACCATTATTTTCTCTCAACCTCCATAAACCTTACAGTAAGTTCACCAATTCGTTTTTGCTCCTCTTTAACAGATTTTATATCTCCTGATAAATTTATTATATTTTTAATTTCTTGTGGTGTTAAATTAATTTATGTTCAAGTTTCAGCGGATATAAGCCGATCTATTTCAGCTTACCTCACAACAGGATCGGCTATATTTGCTGCAAGTGCCTCAGCTAATCTTTTTATCTGCAGCAGATCTCTCAACAATTCTTCCAATAGCCGCCTCTTTTTGTTCTTTAATTAATCAGAGAAAACCTTTCTCTTGTAATTGTTTATCTGCTTCTTCTGAAAGTGGTTTAGTTTCGGATTGTTTTCCAAGTAAAGCTTCAGTAACTGGTTTGAGAATTGTAGCTGTTGTTTCTGTTGTAATAACTTGATCGCGTCATGCTTGTTGCACAAGCTGATTAAATTTTGCCTGAGATTGCGCAAGTCGTTTTTTAGATCTTCAATATGTTTTCTGTACTTTGCTTGTTTTCCCGTTAATTACATACTATTTTCTATAAAATTATTGTAGATAGTTTTCAATACAACATCGAAACATTTTATTCTTATTTGTTAACTTATCAAACAAGAAAAAGTCGTATCTATTTGCCGTTGTTTAACGATATAGTTCAATAAATTTCTTTTGTTACGTCGCCGCATTGTTCGTTCGCGATATTTCTAACACCAATATTGTCAAGTCCTGGAAATAATATAAGACGACCAGTATTTCGCCTAATAAATCTGTCGGCATTATAGTATCCTTAAGGGAAATAAATAGAATTACATTTCTTATTTCGCGACAGTGAAAAATACGACCTGATTTTATTCATTTTCTCGTTGTTTAGCGGATTATCATCAAAAACCACTATTGTATGTTCAGACGAATCGAGTTGATTGACAGGAACAACTTCTTCCGGTTGTTTAATGATGAAGAAATCCTCGCCAGATTCAAGATCGTCACGAAGTTTGTCATTATAATTAAGTAGCTCGTACTTATCTTGCTGCGGATTAATTGTGTAAATATAAACTCGATCGTAGTTAAAATTATATCCTAAAAGTAAATTCATTAGCAAATTATTTTCTGCCAGATCCAGTTCTACCAACAATAAGATAATGACAATCTGCAAGCTCATTGTTATGTTTGTTGAACTAAACGTTCTGTATCAAAGTTTAATATTGACGATTTTGCCATTACTATTATGGTATATAATTTTATCAAGCAGTAAATAAATGTGTTTTTATTCGAAATTTGGAACAACATTAGGAGATTCATCGTCTACTCAGCAAGGTGACTTATCTAAATACTCAACTCTTCGATCAGCTTAAAAATGAAATTACTAATTTATTAAATATCATGAGTATCTATCAAAATAGAAGTTATTTTTCAAGATAAAGAAGGACGATTAAAACCATCAATATACAACTATCAGATGAACTTGTACGAATTCCCACCGCGGTTGTTAATAATATAGTTACTTTTGCTGATCAAGGTAAAATACAAGTTCGGGCAAGTCAGTTAACGATTATGTTAAGAAAGCTGGCGATGTATTTACTGGCGACATAATAATGTCAGGAAAAAAATAATATTTTGGAAACCCAACCGCAGATACAGGTGCAACAACGAAAAAATACGTCGACGATCAAGAATCTAAGTACGTGTCAGTATTATGTTTGCATTTCTTAATATGAACAACAATGGTATTACTAATCCTAGAGGACCAGAAACCGATTTCGACGTTGCAACTGCAAATAAAATATATGTTGACAATAAGGAAATTCTAATAACGACTTCGTTAACGACAATCAATGATGGAATTGACGCATTTAGAACTGAGTTTTCTAATCACGTACAAACATTTCTAAATTTTCGTAGAAATATTAACAGAAGTAATAACGCATTTTTTTTGGAACTCCACCAACTGTTATTATTAATTTCGCTGACATTACCTCGAGACTTAGCGACATTATGAGTGGCATTTCTAACATTCAAAGAACTGATCTTATTAAAGTTCCTCACAAACAAATTAAAAATATTGTGTCCACGGCACCATCAGGAAAAGCAACTTAATCGCAGCAAAATAACTCTTAAACATAATCGCAGAGGTTACTGGTGTATATAGATTGTCATTGTTTAGTAGTGCAAAGTTTAGTATATTTATAACATTTCCATGGCGTCATTCAACCGATGATTTTTCTGGAACTGTGTCTATTGTGTTAAACAAAGATGTTGAGGAAACGTTTATGCTGATAGCGGATAATAAAATGTTAGCCGCAGCTACTTATTGGTGGTGTATTGAATTTGTAGCTGAATTTCCAGAATTAATTACATAAAGATGTGTAAACAAATATTATATAATGAAAAAAATAATAGTCTATTTGAATCATATTTCAGAAAACATTCCGAAACAAGATGTTGACGCTCTAATACAATATTACAAATACTATCATAAAACTCTTTGTTGCGTCAAAAAATGTTACCAATACTGTACCAAAATACTGCGAGTATTATCATATTTACCGTTGCTAATGACCGGATCTGGTACAATTTCAAGTGGCGCATCATTAAATCCGTTTTTTGTTAATATCTGGTGTCGGCGTTTCTCTTGCAGCAGCGTTTAAAAAAGTTGAACCTCGACTTACGACTAAAAGAACTGCTTGCAAAACAGCAAGTATAACTTATTAAAAAAATTACTTGATCAAATTCGATCTTACTTGCTGGCATAAAATATGATATGGACGATTTAATACGCGAGTTTCGCATTATTGATATTATGTTAACAGATTCTGCCAATGAGTTAGCAAATACGAAAAAGATTATAATACAAAGTAAATGTTTAATTAATTGTGTGTGGCTTTAGTAATATCGTTATCGAATAATATATCGACCATATTATCAATAAATATCATCACATCATCTGTCCATCCCGCTATTCTCGCATCGCTTTCAACTGCGAATAAACACACTGATCCATATTTCGGCGATATATAATAACCCACTTTTTAATACAATCGCTTATTATTTTAGGTTTTATACCAGTATCTACTGACGTTGCTTTAATCAAATTAAATCTTTTACAAAATCTATTTGTTAAATCGAATCCAACATGTAGGATTGGATGAGAGAATGACATTATATAATATATTATTTGTTTAATATAACATAATTGACCAATAAGTAGTAGAGATAATTGATGTATCCTAGCTCAGTGACACGTCAGCCCCAAAACATATTTTTGTCAGAAAATGAGTTATCATTTTGAGCTAACATAGGTTGCTAACAAAAATGTTAACTTACAACGTTTTGGGAGGGCTGGGGGGGGGTCTCTGAGAAAGGATCATCAATTATCTCCTACTATTGAAGGAGGATTAATAACATTCATAGTTTCATATACGATGTATCAGAAATCCACTCCCTACAAGATGAATCACAACCTGAACATCTAGGAATCAAAATACAAATACAAAGCAAACAAATAAACCTCTTTAACATATATAATCCTCCCACACACAATAAGGATCACACACCAATACTAGAACAATTAATTCATAATACTAAACACACCACGATATGTGGAGACTTGAATGCATATAAAAAAGACTTGGAGAGTAAATGCAACACCAGAGAAAGAGATTACAAAAATTTGATCAGAGAAAACTTCATGCACTGAATGATGGGACTCTCACAAGACTAAATACCAGCACAGGAAGAATGACTCAATTTATCTATAACTGCAAAAGAAAGACATACAAGGGGAAGTACTACAAGAAAGTACTATAGGAAGCGACCACATCCCAATACAGATGACAATACATACCCAAAGAGATCAAGAGCAAATACAACTAACACCTAAATGGATCATACAAAAAGCAAATTGGGAACAATTTCAAACCATACTTAGTAAAACACAAATCGGATATTACAAACACAAATATCAACATATTCCACAACTTCATCAACACAGTATCAAAAGCTGCAAAGGAAACTATTCCCAAAACCAGAGGGATCCCACCTAAATACAAAATACCATGGTGGAATGAAGAATGTCACAAAATTCTGCGAGAAAAAGAGCACTAAACAAATTTAAAAGAACCAAAAAGTCTAATGATTTAATAGCATACAAACAATTGAACAGTAAATCCAAAACCATACTCAAAAGAGCTAAAGAAGATTCATGGAAAAAATTTTGCACAAATATAAATAGCAAAATAAGCAACAAAGACCTATGGAGGAAAATTAAATCAGTACAAGGAAAATGCCCTATAAGAATACCACAAATAATTGGACAACATACCAATGCACCAATGCCCAAATAGCTAATGCACTGGTAAAACAATTTACTCAAGCCCGTAGCAATCAAACAACGTACAATCATAAAAGCTGAATATTCACAACTTGTCAAAGACCAAACACCCCTGGGCGCACAAAATGAACAGCCATTAAACTAGTACTATATCATTTTTGAATGGAATAAAGCACTTAAAAAAAGGCATCAGGACAGGACAATATAGGTTGATATATATATAAGAAACCCCCAATCAACATGCAAATAACTAAAACTCGTCAACACAATATGGGAAACTGGTCATATACCAGAAGAATGGAAAGAATACATATCCATAAATTAGGAAACGACCCAAAACAAGCATCTTCCTACAGACCAGTATCCCTAACATCAACATTATGCAAAATTATGGAAGCTATGATAAATAACAGACTCAAATATCACATTGAATCCAAGAACCTATATGGAAACTATAAGACTCAAATATCACCTTGAATCCAAGTATCTATATGGAAACTATAAGACTCAAATATCACCTTGAATCCAAGAATCTATATGGAAACTATAAGACTCAAATATCACCTTGAATCCAAGAACCTATATTCGTAAACTCAGTGTGCCTTTAGATGCAACAGAACAACCATAGATCTATTAATAAGACTGGAAACAGACATCAAACTAGCATTTAATAATCCCTTCAAAGCAAATAGATACCTAACCGCAATATTTTTAGATCTACAAAAAGCATGTGATCTTGTATGGACCAATGGACTCATTGCTAAATTAAAGCAATTTGGGATAACAGGAAGAATGTTCAGATTTATAAAAAATTTCCTTATAAATAGAAAAATCGGATTAAAATAGGACAAGAATTATCC